>WJFB01002033.1:0-23091 GCA_009870185.1 Pygmarrhopalites habei
ATTTAGAAAAACACTTTTTTTTGAGAAAAAAATAGCCAAAACAAATATTTCCTGTACATTGCTCTGCACAGTCAAAGACGAATGAAAAATGTTAATTATTAAATATATGTTAAACTATTGTTACTTACTACTAATATTGTTATTATTGTCGATGTGTTCTGTTAATTCAGCGGATGAAGTACATAGCAATTTAATTTTGATATTGTTGTAGAACACTTGTAAGTATGAGAAAGTATTTGACAGAAAATTAATTATTGTTAAGATTGTGTGCAGGACAGGCTATTTATTTATTTTAAGGCACAAACCTGTATACAATCAGTCTTGCTTGTCAAGGCTGACAGAGGTAATTATTATTAGTATAGATAACATTGCCAGAGAGAGAGAGAAAGAGAAAAAAATTGTGCAAAGGCATTCCCGTCCTCCTTAAATATATGCTGTCCGATAAGTCATACGTGTGCAATTTTCTTGTGGTTCTTGTAAAACGCAAAGTTTTTTAAGACGATTTCAATAAGACGAAGAGCTGAAATAATGTTATGAAACACAAATAAATATATATTATTATATAGAAATTGTTACTCGTTATATGTTATAAACTTGGTTGCCAAAATCTCAGTTCTCTAAAAAAATAATAATGTAAATCAACAATGTGCTACATTAGTGAATTTTCCATGTTGTTGTTATTTCAATTTTAGGAATTGTGTCAATGCCAATTACGGCACGATGTATATGGGTGATGAATTTAAATGTTATGGATTAAGCTGCGGTGTGTGAACGTGGGAGGGATTATAGGGGTGGGGTATACTTTGATCGGGTATTGCGATTTATCTATTTAGCAATTGGTCATTGTTGGTGTAAAGAAGATATTATTGTAACAGTAGATATTAGGGACTGTAGGGTTAATTAATTAATTGAAATTCGACATTGTTGAAGCAAAGTATTAATACTTGCTAAAATTCATGGATCACTACATATAGAGTAACAATTTACTAATTCGATGTTGTACTTGAAAAAGATATTGGAAAAATGTTATATTGTAAATTATTTGTTTGACGTTTTTTGCTTTCAAGACTAGTGTGAATTATTACACATTGGTAATATGGAAAAATTATAAAATGTATTACATGTGCTTTTGAAATTTCACTACGACATGAAATCTAGAAATCTCAATATTTGGACAATTGTGTTTATGGCATGTCGCGAGATTGAAGACAACAACAAAAATTGATTGTCTTTATTATTTGCAGCAAATCTAATTATTATGCAGTTAAGAGAAAGTTTTGTAAGACTTATTTTGTGAATGATTTCTCACCTTCATGTAAGGTGAAATTCAATTTTTATACATTCTTGTTTATAATTTCATAATAGTATGTTACATTAATCATGATTCATTGTAATAGGAAACTATAGAACAAACTTTGAGTCTTTAAACTCTGAAAAAATCATTACATGATATGTATTTATATATGCCATGTATATAAAATATCGTGAATTTATGTTTACGAGACGCAGTAGTTCGATTTGCTTTTAGTTTATTTTTTTTTGTTCCTAGTGTGCCAAAATGTGTGCAAAAAAAGTAATGACTATCATCGTTGTGGTCAATGTTTCTAAAACGGCAGCATAATTGTTACTAGAGTATAGGGTTAAAGAATAGAAACGTAGTAGAAGATGAAAAGGATGAAAAATTATATATGTAATACAAAATATATTTTACAATATCATGATGAAAACTGCGTTACGTACTTTGTTTTGAGCGTTGAACAATGCAGGTTATATGTCAATGGAGATTAACGTTGTTTTTAAGGAGAAGCGTGTAATTCTTTTTTATACAAAAATATAATAAGCAGCTAATAATACACATAGTTATACACAGAAAAATATACGACTTATATTTGGAATAGTAAATGGAATGACGATGGGTACTAGACGAATGAAGAAAAAGATAAGATACAAGTTTTGAATGTTTGTTCAGTTTGGAGTGATGAAGATTTTACACAAATGATAATCTCATGAAGGAATAACAGGCAAGATATATATATTGGTACCAGTGTGGTAACAATTGTCTTTAATTAAGATATGTTACTTAAATACTTGCAATTTAGACTTGAAATCATATACATACCGTATATATATTGTAGTATGTATTACCCAATATCTGAGATAATTATCAAGAACCATAGTTGTCAAATTTGAACGATGAACGGAAGATTGGACCAATCTGGAAAACATTTGTTACAGACATAAATAAATATTAATTATATAAGCTGTAACAGGCGTACCTCGGTGTGAATAAAAATATACTGTTGCATACACGACACTCTGCTTTTTTTCTTAACTGGAAATCTTACATTACTAAAGTAAAGTAATGTCACCATCAATGTCATATTGTTTGTGCGTGAATCTTTCGGAAAGATTCTTTTAGAAGATGCCTGAATGAATGAAAATTGCATTTTTTGCACTAGCATGTTTGTTTACTCGTGTGATGGAATCACACAGTGACATATTATTATTATCATTGCATTACGTTAATCAGTAAATACTTTATGAAGAGAGATACTAAACAGGGTGACTTTGGACAGTATTTTTAACATATGACGGTCAAAAAATGACAAAATTTTATGTCAGTTGAGAAATTTGATTGTCAAAAGTTAACGTTTTCATCAGTAAATTCGTTCGCATTGTTCATTATTAACGTTTGAAAATTTTCGTCTTTCGCGCATGTCGTATAGTATTGTTAATTTTTTTTTTCGTCTCTCTCTCTTTTTGCTCGAGACATTGGGCACTCCATTATTATTACATCAACAACAACAAGGTAAGAATATTTTCCCAATATTCGATCGTAGTCATTTTAATTAGGATTAAAGCGATTTAATCAGGTGATGTCCGCGCGGTAATATCTAATCATGGTTATAGTTAACCAAGTTGTGAAACATTTCATAATTGTTGGAATAATTTGGAGTTATCGGACAATTTCCTATCCGTACAACTACTAAGGTATTTAAAAATTTTGGTTTCCATTTAATTAGAGTGTGGTCTAGTTGAAACTCAGTAAAATGTGATTTTCAAAACTTAAACAATGGAAAAGGTACAAATTTAAATGTGTGTAGAGCCCAATTTGTGGTCAGTTTAGTATTTTTATTGTATAGTTTCATTACCCAAGTTGTTTCAACTAACATTTTCAGCATTAAGGCTCATTATTATTACTAAGTGTTGTTCAAATCGTGTCTGTTTATGATTATGGTCTGAGAGATTTGTTCAAAATGTTTGAGGTTCTATTTTTTAATTTTTATGTGGGCAGTGGACATAATACAAGACAAGTAGGTTTTCCTTAATTAGTAACCGTGTGTGTGTGTTCATCAAAAGTCATCTCTCTTTTTGGAATCGCTTTTAGATTTATAGAATTCGACTGGAAATGAAAGTGTTTTCGTCATCATCAAGACTAATTTTTATTATTATCAGTTTAACTAGTTCCTTCGGAACTACCTTTATAGCATCAATCTAATTAGATGCGTATTATTACTTAAGTAAATGATTCATCACATCAACATGATCTATTCTAGATATTGTCAGCCTATATACAATGCTCATTGGTGAAGTATTAGTTTTCACCTTAGTTTTTGTTAGTTAGTGATTCATCTTTACATCTCAGAGTTTTTATTCCCTACTCAATTTGAGTAAATGTTGCAATATAATGTAAATTTAGCTTTAGTCCATGTTCTATTCTGGGTTATGAGAGACGGAAACTGAATTTTCACACATGTTTCCTTCCAATAGGTTTTCATCCAAATATTCAATGTTGTATAGTCAGGGACGTGGTACGTCAACGTAGTTTGTACTCGTATAGTTTTATATGTATTATGAAGGAGAAATACAATACACAAGACGTTACAAACCTATAATTATTCTGTTAGTGCGCACAACATGCATTGTATCATTTGTATATTTTTTGTCAGTCTTTTTTTATATTCTCTCATGCTCTCCAAATGTTTTTTTGGTTTTTTACTGGAATTATTAAGGTTGTCGCCAATCTTTCTTTTTACTCGTACAAATTTTCATTTGTTAAACGATATCATTGTTTCAATTTGGGAAGAAGTGTATGCATGATGATTTTTTACCAAGTTTATTTTGAGAATTTATGTAGGTTGTAAGTCGTCGTCGTGTTCTGTCTATGAAACAAGATCTCTATATTATGCTAAATTATTTTTAGTGAATTTTGTTCACGATCTGTAAGAGGAGTCTCATGCTCTACAAATGTCTCCAAAACTCCCTTCCAATCATATCCAAACGTACTAGTAAACAATTGCTTACGTAAAATAATTATTATTATTATGACCAATAGTCATTGATTTGAAAAGGTCTGATGTGTAGACTGTGTACATTGTCTAGAGTATTGTGTACATGGGCAGTACTATATACGGTATATAATATACCAATAAGTAGGTTTAACAGGTCTCCACATACTAATATACTATTACTTCATCACTACTGACTGACTGTGTGCATATACATTATGTTTTTTTGAGCATTGATTTTTCTGGTGTTAGGTTAGAATGACTGCATTAGGCTAAAGTCTCCCTGACAACTATGTACGTATACAGTCAGGGTCGTCATGACGACTGACGACGGTAAGCTTTCACCCCTTTCACTGTCGTCTCGATTGTACGAAACGCTTCAGGGACCAGGCTGTCTTTCGGGATTTGTAATTCTGCTAATGCACGTGATAAGGGTAGTTGTACGTGAAGGATTCTTTCCTCATGTACGTGAAAGCTGTAAGAGATTCCATCATAACATCTCCACTTCAGATAGATGGAATAACATAGTTCTGGGCTAAATTAACCAGCTACAGGTACATTCTTTCCCTTAACGAAGTTTATACATAAACACTCGTATAGTTTGAATCTAATCCAATCTTTCATCAAATCACCCCCTTTGTCCGAGCGCGACATTGATAGTATTACCTTCATTATATAATACGAATTCGTAGTATGTACGAAGAAGTGCATTTCATTTCTAAATCTTTTCAAATAGAACTGACCTAATCCTAGATAATTATTATTTTGTCTATTTTTAGCTAGTCTTCACTCTTCGATCTCTACACATTTTACAAACTTCCACCGGCTACAATAAGACTCACTGAAGAGAAACAGAAAAATTTTCCCACTGACTTGATAACGACCCATTGTTTGTTATGAATTGTTGACTTTACAACACATACAAAGTTTATACCAGTTTCGGGGCAGTGAATTTATACCAGTCAAAAAAATGACGTCGCAACAATTTAATTTGCGATGGAACAACCATACCAACAACCTAATTCAGGTAATTTGTAGCCGATAATATATTCTAATGACAGTAAAATTTCTCACTTTTTTTTCAAAAAAACAATTGGGTTTTTTTCTTGAACAGGTCTTTGTAGATCAATTTGAACGAGAGGCCATGGTTGATGTCACTTTGTCATGTCAAAATAAGTTTATCAAGGCACACAAAATGGTTCTTGGTGCTTGTAGTCCTTACTTCCAAGAAATATTCGATCGTCATGGTTCAACCCCACATCCTGTAATTATTATGAATGGTTTAAAAATTGAGGATATTCGAGCAATAGGTAATAATCTTATGAAATTATCACCAAACCACATTATTCCTGAATTTGTTTTTCAACATAGCACGAACTTTATTTGATTTAATTCTTTTCCATTCACTTCAACAGTCGAATTCATGTACAAGGGTGAGGTGAAAGTAAGTTTTCACCCTATAACTTTTTGAATCAAAGTTTTCCTGTAAGTGTGTCTGAACGGTCCATTAATATGAATACTTTTTTTAAAAAAATTTTTTTAGGTCTGTGAGTCGGATTTAGAAAGTCTGTTGGCAACGGCTGAAAATTTACAGGTCAGTCGAATGATGAGAAACAATATTCATCTGACACATTTCCAAAACTCAAGTATAACGTTATTTTTTTATTGTTGATTTACAGATTAAAGGATTATCAAATGTGAGAGCGACTAGACAAGGTCAAGGACAAAATTCTCCGTCGGCTACAAATCAAAACACTAGTGGTAGTAATAGCAATAATAGTCAAACTCTTGGAAATAACTCATCATTTTCACATTCAAATTCAAATCATAGTAGCTCTGGTCGGAGTAACTCGTCGTCTCTTGTAAGTTGGTTAAACTTTTTTTTATAAAAAAATTTCATTAATTTAGCTACCTGACAAGTTTGGGACTTTAAGAGCAGTAATTTGCAACAAAATTTGATTTATTTATTTTAAAATTAAACAGAGTAACACCGACAAGGGAAATTCCGACCTGCAACAACAAGAGCCAACAGGAACACCTCTTCACCTAAGAAGGAAAAGAGGCAAAACAACTTCTCCAAATAAAGATGTATGTGACAAATTTTTTCCCTCTTGTTTTCAGAAAACATAGCAGCATCACAAATCTTACCACCGCTATAAAGATTGTCACGCTTTCACTGAACATTTGTACCACATATGTATAAAATATATTTATAAAACTACCAAATTATACTAATATGTAGCGTACGTAGTCAACGTAGTAGAAGTCATTGTGAACATTTATTTTATAGGTGAGCGAATCTAAAAATGACAATAGTATTTCCGACACGCAGTCTGCCAAGGAAGAAAAAATGACGGTGGGGGATGACGAGGGGGATGACGATTTGCCGATTACTATACGAATTGATCCTCCTTATATTCGAGACATTGATGAAGAGGACGAAGTTGAATGGGAATCTCATTCTCTGAAAGAAACTAATGTCGCCGTAAGTTACCTACATTTGCTTTACGTCCTAACGCACTAAGAGCATACAGCTAACTTTAATTTGTAATTTTTTAAAAGTATTACTCATAGCGTATTTTTTCCAATAAAAGCAACCATTCTATTTGTTTTAAAATAGATGTTCCAAGTCTAAAAACTAAAGCCCTATCTTTCAATAGACTTGGGTTTTTGTTAGAGAAAATATGTTGTTGTAATAGTGAGAGAGAAATCCCCTCACAAAATGAATATATTTATGACATAGTTTACCATTTTTTAAAAAGAATTTGACTGATACATATTTACATGTAATTGTGGTTAGTTCAATTTTCAATATAAAATTTAGTAAAGTGACTGGAATATTGTGCTTACTTTATATTACGTTAATTTAATTATAATACCCATTGATAAGAATGGACCAAAATAATATACAGGATAGTTTATTTATCTTATCCTCTTTTCTTACATTTGTTTTCTCTTTGTAACAACTGAATATTATGTAGACATTCTTTGCCTTCCCATTTTGCTTTTCTTTTCTAAGCCAGGACCAAATTTGACGAATTCTTTTGCTCTTGTTCAGAAAGGATGATATTAAAAGTAGCTTTAGGTGGTTTGGTTTCGGTGTACGGTCATTCACGTGGTGGGTTAGATCTTGATAACTTTCTTCTGGGTTCTGTCTTTCTAGGAATCTTGTGACGGAATTCAGGATGCAAAAGGTTAGTAGTAGCCTACAAATATATTTAGACTTATATCGAATATACGAAACATATCGTAGTATTAATATTTCAAGTAATATACTTCTTAAGAAGCATGCATGCCGCTTTGTTAATTTAACTCCAAAGTTTCAATTCAATTTTATTATTGGGTGTATAAGATACTTTATTTTATACACACTCCTCATAATTTCATCGAAGACATGACTATTGTGTTTTTATTGTATTTTTGAGTTGGTTTTTTAAAATTGTGACTGATGAAACTTTGGATTTAATAGTCCACCGGTATTGTAATCATGTGAGAATGCTTTGCAATTTGATTCTTGAATATTATACATCGTTCTTGTAGTTGCTTTTCCAGTGCTGTTCACAAGTTGTTGAATAATAGTTTTCATTTTGCAGTACTAGTTCTTAATGAACTGTTTAACTACTTTCTTGCTATCTATTTTTGTACTAAATTGTAGGACAAAATTGAATAATTATTTCACTATTTTCACTAGTCAATTTCTTATTCAAACTGGTAGCTGTGATATTTTTTATTATTATCAAGTTGTACTTACAGTAGTATTATCAAATGAAAGAGGAACTAGTCAAGATTTTATACAATTTTTGGATACTTTAAGTATATAAGTATGTACCCTTGGCTTGTCTTCTTAACTTACTGAATTAACTCGTTTTTAAAGTCAAGAACATGTCAAGTAATAATGTAATCGATGCATGTGCACTGTCATGACTATTTAATCGACAACAAAAATATATTCGGAACTACATAGTACAATAAAAACAACTTTTGTGATATGCTATATCTTGTACGTACCACTACTCCTATTTTTTATTTTGATGTCAGACACTCTGTGTTTACCAAATAAGGAATGGGTTCTTTATGTGTGTGCATAAAGTCATATGCTAAAAATCTGTAGCATGTATTTGTGTGTCCAACAATTTTTTATAGAGTTGATTGTAGTCATGTGCTAAGCCTGCTTTATTGCATCATATGGAAAATGACTACGGAGGTTGTAAGAAAATTTAGGTGACACCGTGAAGACATTGATGTCATTTGATGTGATCACATACTTATATGACAGTGACTGTTTTTACTATGTATTCATATTAGATAGTATTTACCAATTTTCAGTTGAACTTGAAACTGACCATATTGCAGTAGTACGAAATGTCATCGAGAAATTGTCTCTCTCTTTGTCTGTTGCAGTTTAATATATGTGTGTCTCGTTGTGATTAAAGTGCACTCAATTTGCTTGCATTATGTAACTATTCATGAAAACTGAGTTTGCATGTCAGTTGTTTCTTAAGTTTTTGTTCCTATTTGGTCAAACACTTTATGTTGTCGTCTCGTCTCCTTGATTTTGGCTGAGGTGGCATTGCTTAACAGGATTGGAATGTTCTGATTTGGTGACGGGTTTAGCAAATATGAATGTGAATTTGAGTTCACTCGGGATGTCTGGATATGCAGCTGGATTGATGGAGCCAAAGGAGAAGATACCTAGGCCCCCGAATGCTTTCATGATTTTTGCAAATGAGTGGCGGCGTAAGCTGGGTAAGTAGACACATTTTCTTCTGACCATTTTTTTGTATTGTATTGCAAATACACTCTACTGTATAATCGAAATGAATTTTGAGCACTGTGTATGCAGTCTATACACATGTGACTGTAAACTGATAATTTTACAAAGAAAAGTCTAGGATACACAAAGTATGACACTATGAGGATTTGTGGTGAGACATACGTCTACATATATGTTACTCTCCTTTTGCTGAAATAATAAGTGATCTATGTGTCAGTGTGTGCGCACGTATTGAAGAACGCTGTTGTCACCAACACTGCTGGTGACAATTATTAGTCAAAATTTATTACACACTATCAATGACTTTTTGGATTCCTAAGCAAATCCTTAAATCAGAACAATGTGAAACCGTTGTATATACATAGGAATTTAATAACGGATATTATAGGGAAAATTTTAATAGTAGTTGTCGGTTTTATCTATCTAGCAACCCAGTTTCCAAATGAAAGCAACAAGGAAATTAGCGTCCGTCTAGGAATCATGTGGAAAAATTTGTCCGGAGACTCGAAGGTGCGTAACTTTTTTTGTCAAGTGTGGATACATAATATGATGTTATATTGTTGTTACTGTTGTATTATTTGAAACAAACATTTTCAGGAAGATTATTTCGCTGCATCACGACAAGCGAATGAGGTACGTGAGATTTTTTTGCTCATTCTAGTGTGCATGGAAATGTTTTTCAACCATGTTTAAATAATTTTCTAAAATTGGGGAATTGGGTATAATAACGCATTTTTCATTCTCATATATCATAGGACCACAAGAGGAAATATCCAGATTACTATTATAGTCCAAAGGAAGGTATGAACATATCCATTATATTTTTCTTAACTGTTGATACAGCCTAGTTCTACAAATTTTATGAGTTTGCCAAATTATGTAACTGTAGTTAAATTATCTCATTCCAATGATTTGTGTTTTTAAAAATTTAATCTCTAGCCCGAATGAGAAAGCGATGGAAACTACAGCAGCAACAAGTCAATCATCTGATGTCTTCGGGGCAATATAATCCTGGTATTTCTAAAGACATGTTTACTTTATTTTCAATGTGCGAATCATTACACAGTCAAATAACATGTTTTAATTGTATTTCACAGTTCACCTTGTCAAAGTCTTCATGAACGAAGATGGAGATGAACGTAAACAGTCTTCAGCTTCGAATGCTCTGCACCATACTGCCTCCACCCATTGAGATCAAAACTAAACCCATAATTCTAAAAAAATGCATAATGAGTTTTTTTTCTCTTCGAATACTAAAAGTCGTAGACATTTTTTAGTTGACCTATGCTACTGCATTCAACTTTCTCAACAAGAAAGGAAGCATTTAAAAAAATAGTGTATTTATTTATTACCAACTTGGTGATATAATGTATGCCATACACTAACTCTCATAATAATTACTTTTTCGCTATTCTGTTTTGTCTGTTTTTTTCAAATCGTTACCTTCAATAATTATAATTATCGTGTACCTCTTGTTGTAATAATTTAATCGCTATTACGCTATGAATAATTATATTATTAATTAATTAATATGACATGTAGTTGTTTGAAGTAACATTTAGCCAGTATCGCTAAATCATAATAATAATCGTAATACAATGTAGGTATGTAAAGTAAAGAGCAAGTGGATGAACCGATAAAAATGAAAGTGCACATTCAGGAAACATGTAATGTGAAATGTAAACAAGACTAAATATTACGATTTGAAGTTTACCCGTTCAAGTTGGTGGTTACCCTTTACAAGCTTTAATGTTAGCAGCAGCAGCGTTTCCTCCGTCAAAAAAATGGATTATCAAATTATGATTGCAAGTCATCATTAATCTGAATCTTTTAGCAAATCGTATTGTATATGTATAATAGCTAGAATCACGTTTAGTTATGAAAAATGTGTGGCAATGACTGAGGGGGTATAGTAGATAAAAATTTAAAAAATTATTCCGAGTACAATAATTAATTATTAATCATTATTATTAATTTCGTTGTAAAAATCAAAGAGCAAATTTTCTAAACACAATGTAAAAAAATGTGGATGATGGCGTGTTTGCTCTTGTAACAAGTAGATATAGTACAAATTTTTTCAGTTTTCAGTTTTGTGTAGACCAGATGCCAGAGTTTTTCAGTTTACCCGAGTATACATAAAACTAAAAGTTGAACCAATGACATTAGAAGATAAAAAAAGGAGGACGTTTTGTATACCAATGTCAAGCAATCACAAGTTACAATAGGTAGGAAACTCTTAGGATTAATTTTTTTTATATAAATGGAAACTCTATATTATTATTCTTATTATTATCTGTATGGTACTCAACCCCGTTATTAGTGTACACTAAAAAATACAATCTTCAACGTGCGATAGCTTTAATGCTACAGTTAATACAATATATAGAGTAAGATTATTTTATAGGATATTTTTTTAAATCCAGATAATAATTAGCTCGCTGAAGAAAACAACTATGTAATGTATACTCTTTAGAGAGAAAAATTATGTTGAGTTTTTGACTATTATTATTGTCTTTACTACTAGTACTATTTAGATGATGATGTACAGTCTGTCAAACTTATGTTGATATACGAGCTTTGTAGTCCCAACCTAGGATTCCTAATTAATTTAGTCCGTGTGTATAGAGTCAAACAAAAGTCTCGTCGTGCGACTATAGTCAAATCAAAGAGCAACAACATTGTTATTATTTAATTAGTCTTAGTGACGATGGGAGTTAATTATCATTATTATTATATTATGTTATTTAAGATGAGACTCTCATCCTGAGGACTCGCAAATGTCGTACCAATGCATTTATTAAGAGAGAGGGAGAAGGAAAGAGTCATTGGAAATAATGCCAGATCTTGGGCATTTAATTTCTTGTGTGTGTCTCATGTTCAAAAAGAGGAGCTGAAAGTTCATTAGACACACACTACAAGCATTAATTTACGTAAACTTACCAACTGATTGAAATCATGACTAAATACTGTATAGAATCGAATTATTAAACCTTCCATCGTCATATATATTTAGTAGAATATTTGTATTGCAATATATATTAATAACAGCAATTTTTCATAATGAACTGCTTATTAATTCAACAGTTTAATTTACCTTATTTTACGAGACTGGGAAAGCTTTTATGCCATTTTTTGTCATTTTGAATGTCATAATATGCACACATGTTTTTTGTAGTTATCAATATAAACTGTCTAAAGTTTCCTATTTTATGTCTTCAAACAAGACGATTTTCATTCATAACCAAAATATATTGTATACTGTTTAGCATTTATTATTGTAGAAACGTGTTAGAGGGACGGACTTGTTTGACCTAGCAATTTGTACTGACATGCTTTTTAGCAAAAATTCTTGTTTCTTTTTTGTCTTGTTTTTGTTTATATATAAATAAGTACATATAATCTCTGTAGATGTGTGTTCTCTGTGGACATTTGGGTGCATTTGAAATTTGAATAGCCTACGGAAAAGGAGAGTAGTGCATTTTTTCAAAATTTTGTACCACACTGGCCATTACCGTGTCGTGTTAGGTTGGTTATTTATATTTTAGGTGACTTTTGAAACAGTGCTGGTCATACTCTGATCCTCCAGACCCCCCAGACTTTAAATAAGTGCCATTTGATGCCAAATGTATGATGCATTTAGAATGTTAAAGCTAAGGGCTTATACTCAGCAGCACTAGTTATAATTAATTAGATTTAGCATGACTATTTACAAATTGTAATTTTACTTACAATTTATGTTCCTTGTTCTGCTTTATTTTGTTACACACATTTTATGTTCAAAGTGTGTCGCCATACTAAATAAAAGAAAAACCTGTGGTCAAATTAAATCTGGTCAAAGTGAGGTATACACTGTTATGTTATTTAGATGTAGTTATTAGAAAAATACAATAAATTAGTTTATGTAATATGTAGTTGTTTTTATTTTTTATGGATTAGCCGCATGGGCATTTTTCTCTTCTCTGAATGGATACATCATTGCATTTCCGCCTTTTTATTATTGTTGTTATTAATTAATTGTGTAAAATTATTGTTCCAACTGAGCCAGCAATTAACGCTGAAATTTTTTTGTAGATTATTAAAGTATGAAAAATTGATTGAGGAATTGTGTTACTGTCAACTCTTTGCACTAATTTCAATCTTTGTAAAAATTGCTGTGCCTTATAGTTTATGTTGTGGAGGCTAATTCCTAGAAAAATGATCAAAATTAGTATAATGAGTGTAGGGTACTACAGGCTTCACATTCGTGTTCTTCCACACACTCGATAAAGGATTAGAAACGTTTTAAAATTTCTCTCTTTGTTTTTTTTCTGTCTAATTTTGGTGTCAAGTCAATCTATGTCAATCAATGAGGTTTTTATATTATAAGTAATCTACGTTTTTTTGTGTGTGGAGTATAGTCTTGCATCATATTATAAACCTATGACGCTTTTGTTAGTTAAATCATTGTACAGTTTGATAGTCATTCTAACTCTCCCTTGCAATAACGCTGTTATTGTTGCATTACATTACATGTACATGTGTATAGAATATAATGTGAGCTCCGTTCCTGTTAAATTAACTGAGGAAGAAAATTAGAATTAACGATGTAGTCCATAAAGTTACAAGTGTATATAAAGGTATACAAAGTGAATGATATATTAACTAATTGATTGATTATTGTATGACATATATATACAAATATATATAAAATCCATAATATCTGACATATATTAATATAAAAATAAACATGTACTACTTTTAAAATAAAAATAATAAACGCATTATATAATGTATAAAATCGAATTTACGAAAGAAAGAATCACACTCAATTCATTCGTCTTCTATCCATATTTATGCATTAGCATTCCCTTAAGTCTTTCTCGGAGACGTCATTTATATTCGTACATAGCATTGTTCATACTTTTCCCATGCCATAGGAATTCTGCACTTTTGTATCTACGTGAATTACAGAGTGCAAAATTGCTAGAAGTAGCCTTTACAGTCCCGCAAATGAAGTTTTTCTACGTCACGACAGTAAATAATGACAAAAAAAAAATGTTTAGTTTTTTCCTCGTTCTGAAATACTCACTGAATGAAATGTTCACTGATAATGAGTTTGTAGATAAACAACTTATCCGACTTAAAATCGCAGAGAAGATCAGTCGTTCCAAAAAAATCGTCCTTGGGTTTTCAAGCTTGAGTCGTCGGCAGCATCATTAAATCTGTGACTCATGTGTCCAAAATATTTTCAGTTAGTTTCTAGTCACAACTATTTTTATTTTCGAAGCAAAATTTGATTTATTTTCATAAGCATTCGGATTACTTCCAAATATAGTTTGATTTACGTATATACCGTCATTAAAAATTTTTGTGACTGCACAAATGCATAAAATGTTATTATCTTTTTAAAGTACATTAATGTGCCTGAGACTTGAGTGTAGTGTGTAATTTTTATGTTGGAAAATTACAAATAAAAAGTTTTGCTATAAATGTCCAAGAGACTATGATTATTCAACAAGTTATTATTCTGACTTGCCAAAAGATATCCCTATAAATGTGGTATTATATAATATGGAGATTTTTATTTTCTTCCTTCAACCATGACAGTCTTCCTTACGGTCGACATTTTACGCCTTTGTTGACTTACATAAATGGTTATAATGTACGCATCACCTTGAACTCGACAATTTAATTTGCAGTCAATTAGTTCTTTAATAAATTGACAAGGGAAATCTTCCTTGAGATTTCCAAACCTCTAGAAATCCAATTTTATTTAACTCTGTGTCAGTGTGTATCACTCGGGAAATATTGACACTGTCAATTTTAACACTGCATTTGCATTAGTGTGAGTAAATTCTTTTTCCAGGTGCCATGCCTGTCGTTTATGAATTCTGTGTAATGTAGTTACCTACGTTTAATATATGGAAAGTGAAATTACAAAAGGTGCTAATTTAGGTTGAATACATATTATTTTCAGGGAACTTTAATCATATGATACATTTTACTCTTTTAAGAAAAGAAATATTGTTCACTGGCAACTTATGTAGTAATTAAAAATTTTGTCTCACCTTCACCTTGCACTGCAACTATTAACACATTAAATAATCTTTTTTTCTCTTTACTAGTTTCCAAACCATACATTTTAAAAGGTCATCTCGTTCTTGGTAGACTGTGTGTAAATATGTGTCCGTTTAGTCTAGTCAACGATGATGATGACGACGATTTTGATCAGTGTTTGCTCATGATTCCATTTCCGAGTCCCCTTCTACAATACTAAAGAGTTCCACATTTAAAAGTTGTCCTCTGTGCAGAAGGAAATCACATATTAAGTTTAATACACACAACACACAAATTACTACATAGATTTCCAAGAAGGTTGCCTTCACACACACACTTCATTGGGCATTGTGTGAAGATTAATATGTGGTTAGGAGTCAAGGTAAAAGGACATTTCATAATGTATTAGCAAAGCTTAGTCAAACGTAGCAGGTAAGATATGTAATGATCAAGTCAAACTATCCTTTTAAATTTATTTACATTTAAAATTCAAAAAGTGACTTGGAATGAGTAAAAATTATCATTATTTGTCTTTGACCTTCTTTACATTCTCAGTACGCCTTAGAATGTTTGTAGTGACTTGACATTGACCATTTCATCTCAACCAGTCCACTATGCGAATCGTTCATTGCTTTTCTGAAAAATGTACACAAACAGACATAGACAATGGGTGTCAATGGATTGGCATTTGATTTTGGGAAATTTTGTTTTTTTCTAAATGCACATATAAACTGTATCAATTATATTGCACTATGAACAATTTACACGAGTTTAAATGGTTACTTGGGTTTTTCACAAGGAGTACTGCCAAAATTGGTTTACACGCAAATTTGCAATTATTTTGACACTAACCTTGTGTGAGTGTGTGTGACTAAAAGATCCATCCTGCTTTGTCATTTTAATGCGTAAATAAATGAGGTGTTTTTCTTTTCCTCATATATCTTCCGCTTCTTCAATTCTTTTGCTGTCTGGGTGAGCCTGACTAATTCGACTATTCTAGGAAAATAAATTTGCAAAGGAACTTCGTTTTTGGAGTCGACATTCAATGTGAAGCATGTATTGTCTCTTCGTCAATGAATGATTCTCTCCTGTATTTCCATTCCTATTCAAAGTGATCAGAAGAAAAAATGAACTGAAAAAAAAATTACTACGATCATCATCATCATTCCAGGAATTTTTCTTCCCCTCAACGACGTCACTCCCTAACAACAACAACAGCAATCTGCTCATAATTGTTGCTCCAGTTCAGATAGTGAAAAAGCTAAATCATTTTTTTAAAAAAAAGATGAACCTTTATTCATCAGCTCAGTTCGTCGATATTCAAACTGACACACTCACTTTCATTTCTACTTCTAGGTTCCTGAGTCAGTCTCATTATAATAAATAGTAAATAAACTTGTGCATCTGTAAATGAGAAACAGATCCTACTCATTTCCTAATACTCACTCTTGTGTGTGTGTGTGTGTGTGACAGAGGATGGTGCGTACGAGGAAGTCAACAAATTAGTGAATCCATATTTTTCACAAAACTCTTTTTTATCTGAGGGATCCATTATTTTTTTGACAAAATTTCTGAAATTTTTGCAAAATGTCAAAAGTATAATGCTACGAATTAGGATGGGCACAGTAGACATAATAGAGAGGGGGGTGTGTAAAAATAAATGCTAAGAGTTAAAACTCTGCTCACCTTAATATTTGCAAAGCCATACGCTCATTAAGAGGAATTGCCGATAGGCAAAAATTAAAAGCAGTCTTTCTTGCAAGTAATAATAGCCTTACGAGATCTTCATTTTTTACTGACCATGGCGTCATCCGTATCTTTCATCTTTGTATTCTTAAAATAAAAGTCTCATGCACACACACAACCGTCATACAATACAGAACACAGAACAACAAAACAGTTGATGCATGGACAGAAGACCACATCCAGCAGATTTTACTCTCATCCTCATCATCATTTTTTGCTTCTCCATTTTTTTTCTCCATCCCCTTTGTACATAGTTGAATGGTTGTTATAATGGAAGTTGGTGTGTGCAGGAGAGACACAACGTACACAATAATATGCAAATTTTTTTGGTTGGATGCTTACATTCTATCCAGATAGATTCATGAGGTGTGTGCACTTGTGCAGGTACTCGTGCAAATATATATGGAGAGCTGGTGGAATTGTATAAATGAGATTTCGCGATTCTATTCCAGCTTCAGTTTTTCCCTATCATCTTGATCATCACCTTCATCTTTTGTTCTCTCTCTCTCTTTATCTATTCATTTTGTGATTTGTGAGCAGTGCTCACCGGGAACTCTTCTTGTGATTCCTTCCCCCGACTTTTTCAGTAGTCGGAATTATTTTTGATTTACAACTAAATTTTCATGTAAGTACAAATCATTTTATTTTGTTTATTGACGACATTAGAAGGGAGAACCAAGTTAGCCTTACAATTTGACAGTGTGATCAGTCCACAATGGAAACTATGAGGCTGAAATTATTGCGTGCACTCGCAGTTGACAGCGTCCGTTAGTTGGTAGTGTAATTATTAGTTTCGGAAATTTTGGAAAATCCAAAAACTAGGGAAGGACAAGACAGGTCATAACGTGAAAAGTGTTTCGTGCGTGTGTGTACTTGAATAAATGCATCTATTAATCTTGTACAATTGAAAAAATAAATAAAACACCGACACAATTTGTTTGTTTATGGAAAAGGTCAATGTGCAATTTTAAGGATTCCATTCATGCTCTTATCCTTGATGCAAGTGAGGTTGTATTTAATATTGTTTGTTTGTAATACACAATAGAGTGTTTTTGATTTTTTCCATATAAAATGTATTAAAGTTTGCAAAAGTGAGATGACTGCCTTGAAAATTAAAAAAAAATATTACATTTTTGTACACTCTTTCGACATTCAAGCACTGACTGGACAAACGAGTTGAGCATGAATTGAGCAGTGAATTATACAGTTACTTTTCCCCCCTATTCCACAGATTGAAATTGACCAGAATGGCCAGAAAATTAATTTTGGTGACACTCCTCGCCCTGACCTGTTCATCTGGATTTGGTCAAGTAAGTTTTGACGGGAGTAAGGACCCAAAGAAAATTGATGATGGTGGAGATAAAAAACTTGATGCCCGACTCGGTCTTCTCGCATCAAGCCTAGGAGTCCCACCCGTCCCAGGAGCAAGTTATGGTTCAGATGGAGGAGATTCTACATCCTACACTGGTTATAATCCAAATGGAGGTGACGGAGGTGGTGTCATTCAAGGTGGGAACGGGTATGGTCCACCATCCGGCCCGGTTGGTCCAGTCCCAGTTAAGCAGTGCAAATGTACTCCAAAAGAGTACTGCTTAGATCCTGGTTCAGCTGGTGGAGTTTTGACACCTCCTGCTCCGGGTTACAACGGTGGGAATACGAGACCGGGATACAATGGTGGAAATTCACAGCCTAGTTATGGAGGAGGAAACAGTGATCCTGGACTTGGACCTGGCAGTCCAAGTTATGGTGAAGGGAATGGTGGGACTGATGGGTCTGGAGGTATTGACATCCGAATTGTGAATAAAGTAAGTTTTTGCAAAGACTGATTTCAATCTGAAGTTGATTGAAAAATTAATAGAGATAATAATCTTTTTATTTAATAGCCCCCTGGTGGAGTTGTTTGCCTTGCTGGTGAAGTTTACTGTTGTAACCCAACAAGTTACCCGGAACCAACTGGACCAACTTATCCTGGAAGTCCAAGGTCATGTGGTACTCGTCAAATCATCCCTGTGAATGGATTTAAACCAGAATACGGACAAGCTAGTTTTGGAAGTTATCCATGGCTTGTAGTCGCTCTGGGTCCTAACAACAATTATATTGGGGCAGGAGCACTCCTGGACAACTACAATGTTCTGACTGCAGCTCATAAAGTCAAGGATTATCTCAAGTGAGTAATTTCCAATTTTTTTAACGAGTTATCATTTTTCAGAAGATATTTAATAAAAAATAATTTTTTGTAGTGGTGGATTCAAAATCCGATTGGGTGAATGGAATGCAAAGGATGATGACGAACCTTACAAAAATGTAATTAATCTTTAAAAATCCTACATTAATTAACCACAAAAAGTGTATGAATTTAATGTATTTTTGACTGTCCATTTTTTACAGGTGGAAGTTGAAGTGGCTCGAGTTGAAATTCACCCTGCTTTCAATCCACAAAATTTACAAAATGATGTAGCTATAATCAGATTAGCTCAACCCATCTCTTTGGATGCATATCCTCACATCAATTCAGCCTGTCTTCCTCCTCAGGGTGCTAATTTTGTAGGGTCACGATGTTGGGTCGCTGGTTTTGGAAAAGATGCATTCCAAGTTGGGAAACATTCATACATTCTTCGGGAAGTTGATGTCCCAGTTGTAGACTCTAATGACTGTGAACAACGTTTGAGAGGAACAAGACTTGGCAGTTATTTCAATTTGAACCGAAAGTCATTCATTTGTGCTGGAGGTAAAATTATTTTTGATGAAAACTGGAATTAAGAAATTGTGAAATATTTCTATAATTTTCGTTTGATTTATAGGAGAAGAAGGGAAAGATGCTTGCACTGGAGACGGAGGTTCTCCACTTGTTTGTCAAGATCCAAGTGGAAAATTTAATGTGGTTGGTTTAGTAGCTTGGGGCATTGGTTGTGCTGATTATGGAATTCCTGGAGTGTGAGTGAAAATACATGGATTTATAATCTCAATCTTTTTTATTGTCATGATAGTACAATCCACATTTTATTTTACAGGTATGTCAATGTGGCCAATTATGTCAACTGGATTCAAAGTAAGTTTGAACACTTCCTATGCATATTATAATTGCTACTCATAATAGTAGGACACGAATTTATTTTATCCTATTCTTGTGTGTACACAGGTAACCTTTACCAACCTCAAGGGACTGGCATTTCCGACTACGCTCGCCAACAACCTGGGAAAGCTTATTAAATTAATGTCCATTTAATTCACGGTCCACTAATTTCCATGTTAATTATTTACTATACAAAGCAATCCACCTGTGTGTAATTTATATTAGCTTTTATTAAGACAATGACATGAGTCAGATGACCCATCACACCATCACAAAATTTTGTTTAGTGCATTTACCAAGTCAATTCAAGCAAACTACACATTTGTAGTTTAGTGACAACTCTCTCTCTCTCTCTCACACACACACACACGCACACATACAATTCGTTAGCAAAAAAAGGATAAAACTTTTCATCCATATTTACAGACTGCAGGAAAGATGAGATTTTTTGTTGGCTAAGTAGAAATTAAGTTTTAAAATCATTCCGTAATTAATTTTGCTGAGAAATGTCGCTTCTACTCTAATTGTGATATTGAAATTAGACAGTCAAATACAATATATTAGAATGTGTAGTACAAGTTTTTCTTGGTGATTATGACAGACTTTATAGGGGGTTTTAGGGGGGGCTACATATTAGTTGAGTAGTTGGTATCAAAAAACCATAATTGCAGTAAATTTTCCTTAAATATGTAAACACCAACAATTACATTTTTAGGAAACTGGTATTTTTAATTTTCCAGAATGATTAGTGAAATGTGTGTAGATAACTTAAACATGTAGTTTGTGATTCACTTTTAATTACGTTACAATTTTTTAAATTATGACTGTTTTTCTGTCCACCACTTTGGAAAGGAAATCCTGTTGATTCTATTTCTTAACTATTCAATCTATATTTAATTTTAAAAAGATGTGTACTCATTTAAACGAATAAATTATTCTCATGAAAACTTTTTAGCATAAAATTTCTGGATTGTGTAGTTCATTTTTTACACTCTACTCGAATCTTTAAGCGGAGCAAATGTTGAAAATTCTGATTTTTTTGCGCTAAAGTTAGTTAGTACAATCCCCTTCCCTTTACTTCCTTGATAGTCCCTCATTTTTGCCCTGCGTCAGCAAAACCTGACCTCACGACCTCAATGTGTGAAGGTCATATTTTGGTTTCTTCAACATGCAAAATGGAGCATATTGATCATTGATTTTGTTGAATTATCATGTACAGCAACAAAAAGTGTTATTTATGAACAAATGTCTACACATGTATAAATATAAGTGAAAAGGAAGAATGAGAGTAAAACAAAAGGCAAAAAAATTATATACATAGTCAAATCTTTCCATCAACTCAGCTGAGAATTACGTTGACGGCCCGCCGGACTTGTTAGCATTGTGTGTGTACTAGTTTGGCACATGACACATGTGACAATAATGTTTGGCCAAAACCAGTTGGCGAAACCAGGAATCCACTTTGTCCTCTCTCTCTCTCTTCCAACACCAGCTAAACCACTCAACATGAAGGATCTCAACATGATCATGGTTTACTCTGACTTTAATTTGCTCGAGAGTTACACTCGTACTTTTTACATTCATCCCTTGTCAAGAATAAATCAAGAGTGTTGTTGTTGTTCCTGTATAAATATGATTATTTTCTAACTCATAAATGTCCAAATCCGTGTTTCTCTCTAAGTCTGGGAAGAATGAGTCTCAAAATGGATGAGTAACAATGATACCACAATTATTTGTCCAAACTGAGGTCTCCTGAGCTAGATTTACCAGATGATAAATAAATAAAGCCACTCTCTGAAAAATCTTGGATGATATTGTACCCTACTTAAACTCTGATTGAGAAGGATAGACAGAGAGAGGGGGAATAAAAAAAACAAGTTTTTTGTCCATCATTTCAGTTCAGCAACCTTATTAGAATACAAATAATATTCATAGAGAGACAGTAAATGATACAAAGTTTAACAGCCTCTCATATATGAAGATTTAACAAACTGGTATAAAAAGCGTCTCAACAATTTCTTCCTTTTCATTTCATATCTCCTTGTTGGGGAGTCAAGAAAAAAGTTTTTTTGTATTTTTTGTTTCCTTTTTTATAAAAAAATAAATAAATATATTGTACACTGTAGCCATTTTTAAATTTCTAAAAAAATTATGAAGACTCTTTGTCTCCTCTTTGCCCTATTAATTGGAGTCTTCGCAGAATCCCCTGGGCCAGTCGGGCAATCCATAACGTCTGATGTTGGAGAACCACTTAAAAATATTGAATTTAATTTAAAAACTATTCAGTGGTTAGGACTCAATGAGACAGACTCTGTTGTTCCAGAGTCTCCAGTTGAGACGATCCCAACTACAGTTATCCCTCCAATCCTGGAGGATGTCGACAATAGCACTAACAAAGGTAACAAAATTTTATTCTTAAATGCTTTTACTGTTTGACCTTCATTTTACATGTATTTTAGATGGAGTCAGCACTGACCTAAGGACTCAAGGGGTCCCCGGTTATTGCCGCTGTATTAATAAGTATTACTGTCTGCCACCGAAAAGACAAAGACCAACTAGAACTGAACGAGCTATCAACACGGTAAATATTTTAATCAAATTTTAAAATCGCTTCTAAACCAGTCATTTAAAATTTTAACGGGGTCATATTTTTGCAGCCCCTTTGTCAAAGGGATGAAGTCATGTGTTGTTCAACTGGAGGACCCGGATGTGGTGTCTCAAGGTCAGCTTCCAAACCGTCTTTTCATAAAATTATCATTCTGTATAGGAAATTTTGTTATGTATTAACTTTTTATTGAAAATTCTAGTCCTTTCCCGTACTTTAATCCATATCCCAGTTACGGAGAGGTAATTAATCAAAAGTACATATTCAAGTCCCCCAAACGGTCAGAGATTTAATAATTTTTTGGGATTCATAGGCAAATTTTGCAGAGTACCCATGGACAGCGGTCGTGATGGACACTAGCAATCAATTTATTTTTGGTCTTGGGGTCATTGTCACACCCAACTTGATATTGACGACTGCTCGCAATTTGGAACCATACATGTAATTTTATCACTATATTTTTATCTGATTTTTCTATCTCTTTCTTTCCCTTCTTTATTCTTATGCTATCTAAATGTTGTTATAACTGAATAAGTGTGTAAGGGTCGCAGACCGAGAAACATACTGG
>WJFB01002034.1:0-23086 GCA_009870185.1 Pygmarrhopalites habei
GGGGGGCTAGATTTTTCTCAAAAAAAATCCTATATCGGCCCACCGGGCACCTTTTTTTCAATAATAAATTTTGGTTATTTTAATGTTAAAGCTACTTTTGCTCCCTGACTAAATATTACTTGTATGTATTATTATGCAAAATGTGTAATAATGTTATGCAGCATAATTTGAATAAAAAACCGTGAATGGAATTTCTTACACAAATCATTTTGAGCAAGTCTAAACCACTACATAATCACACAACCAACTTTCAACTGTATTTGTATGAAAGTTCTAGATGACTACATACTAGTTTATTATGATTACAACTTAATGAAAAGAATACTTGAAACTCAAAACTCGAGTAGCAAAAAAAAGGATATATCATCTTAAAGACGTTTTTTTATTTGAACATCTTAATCAAATTAACGATGGACAATTATTTGATTAACCCATCACTTTGACTGCATATACACGAATGGTATTATCAGAATATCCAGCATATAAAGTTTGTCCATCAGTAGACCAGGCAAGGGACAAGCAGTCAGGTTGGACATTCTTGGAGGTAGTTTGAGAGACGACTTCAGGCTTCAACTCGTCAACCATATTCTTAGTCTCCAAATCCTGTACACAAATATTTAGATATATTTTTCATGAGTACAAAATTCTTTACAAGATACATTGTAGAAACAAAATTTAATACTATTGTATTTAATCAGTCCCATATCCGCAATAGGTAATTTCATTTGTCACTCATCATTGTATAATCATCATTTTAAAACAATAATTTCTTCATAAATATAAAAAGACTTGTAAAATAGTTCATGTACCCAGATTTTAATAGATGGTCCAGTAGCAGCACACAGCCAATATCGATTAGGAGAAAAGCAAAGGGCATTAATGATATCATTATGATCCAAAGTGTACAAATGTTTCTCATCATGAAGATCCCAAAGCATGGCCTTGGCGTCCTTTCCTCCAGAAGCACACAATGAACCATCAGGGGAAACTGTCACAGTGTTCAAGTACCCAGCGTGCTTGTCATGAGAAGCCTTCAATTTACAGTTGGTCAAATTCCACACCTACAACAACAAAAATCCAATCAGAACAAAAACTCATTAATATAAAATTAAAAGGAGAGGATTATTATTGTTACAAAAAGAAATATTACTAGTATGTACCTTGACAGACTTGTCCCATCCACATGACACAATAACAGGTTGAGAAATGTTTGGCGAAAATCGAACGCAGGAAACCCAGTCTGAATGTCCTTCCTCCTGAATGGTAAATTTGCACTGAGCCAATGTATTCCACAGCTTGATGGTGTGATCTCGGGAGCCCGAAACAATTTGACGATTATCAGCTGAGAAAGCAACGCTCAACACATCCTATGTTTTAAATATCCCAATGTGAGAAAAATAACAAAACATGATTAGAGTCAATCTTTAGCTAGGAGACTGAAAACTAAAAGAGTTTTCTCACCTTCAAAATGAATGAACAAAAATATAAGAGAGAGTATGTTTAATATGAGAAAGAAAAAAAAGAGAGAGAAAAAGAGTGATGATGACGATGATGATGGTAAGGAACAAGGATGAGGTCCTCAATCATCATGCCCACCTACCTGTCAGCTTGGTATGCAAACCTTCTGACATCCGTGTCAAGTATTACAAAAATATTACAAAAAATCTTGCACGTTCTTTTTCTGCCCAGATGAAGCATTCAGCCAGATTGATGGTGTGAGAGAATGATGTTGGTGCCCACCTTTGTATGATCTTCAAATCGACGAGTTGACTTTCCAGCTGCCAAGTCCCATAGTCGCAAAGTCTTGTCCCAGGAACCGGACAGGGCAAAGTTTCCATCCGAAGAAAGAACGACGTCAGACACAAAATGAGAATGGCCATAAAGTCTCTTCACAGGTGTTCCAAAATTAGACTCGTTCCTCGTCAATCTCCAGACAATCAGAGTGTTATCTTTTTTTTTAAAAAAAAAAACAAAAGAAGAATAAAATTGAAATTACACACAGCTGTCCAACAATCAACATTTTATACAAATTCCATAAACATTTAAAAAAAAGTATAATCAGTCCCATATCCGCAATAGCTTATTTCATTATAAATATTAACTAATAATATTGTTTCATCATTGTAGAATCATCATATAAATACTTTTCCTACAAGTCCATGTGTTGCATATGGATTTTATTGAATAGAGACAACTTACCTCGGGATGCCGACAGTAGAATATTCTCATCCTTTGGATTTGTAGCGATCTGAGTGACCCACCCATTGTGACCCCTGAGAGTTCCTCGAAGTTGCAGTGTCAAAGATGACCCCGTTCCGTCCATTTCGTCTTAATTATTATTAAATAGACCGTCCAAACCGAACCGATTCCTTCTGACTGACCGAATGGTGGATAGCGGATGGCGTCGAAACTACAGCCTCATGGCAGGGTACAAGGATATCTCGGTGTTTCAGATACTCCAATGGTAAGGCATAGGACATGAAAAATGAACAAAGATTCAATATTCAATGAAAGAGAAACTCAAACTGTGAATTTAGAATTTATGCTTTTTTAGAATAATTACTATTTTTATCGTTTCGTTTATTAATGAAGAAACTGTAGTTGACTCTCATAATTTCTTTACATGTCAGTTGGCACTTCCAACTTGGCAGTACTATTTAACAAAAATGAAAATGCTCTGAGAAATGTCCTAATTGCCCCTGATGAGGAATAAGTCATGTCCAGTTGGATGTGTAATTTCCTCGTCAATGAAAGTCCTAGCACTTGTTATCCGGATAGACGAAAAACATGACGGCCAATAATAATCTGACGAGTCAAAAATCCTTCATTTGTATACTCTCAAAAAGAGTGTTTTCATCCATTCTTATCCATATTTTGTATGCTAGATTTGCACTCAAGAGTCTTGACTCAAAAGTTGGTCTTGAGTCTTGAACCAACTGAAATAAATTCAGCTTGCATTGTACCGGAGCTACTTCGCTTCTCCACCCAGGTAGGAAGCTTGTTAGAATGATTCTAATAGAATCAATCTTTTGAAAAAAATTTACACGGCAAGATGTAGTGCTTTTTTTGAATAACATGATTTTATTTTTTTTATGACAAAATTGAACAAATGGGATTACGTTTAGTTAACCTCCCATTAATAATGCGATTAAATACTCAACTTTTTTAGTACATAATTTCTGGAGATACTTGGTAGTGAACGCGTTACTGTACTGTTAAAATATTAGAACGTATTATCTTAGTATATTTGGTCAAATGTATATAAGTTAAACAAGTTGTTAGATTTAGTTGTTCACTCTCCCCCACTGTATGGGGGCGAAATTTCTTCTACGTATGTAGCGGGGAAGATACCGACTGTTCCCTTGATTTCACCTAGCCACCAACCATCTTCCTGCTTGTCGTGAATGTTTATCAGATCTCCTAGAGAGAGAGAGAAAAGAGAGAGAATAATTAATTAATATTTAATAGTGATCCGAGTGTAGAATTTCTATTTTCATGCCCAATCATCTATATTGAAACTTTTATTAATACTGTATAGTTCTGTAGCCCTTTAAGATAGACTCACCTGCACGTATGGTGAGTTCGTCAAACATATTTGCATCGTAGTCGTAGATGACTCGACATTTGCCTATTGAAGGTACTCGATCTTTTTCTTCGTCATTGACATCATACACATTGTCGCTACTACCTGCTTCCGAGGAAAATTCATCTAGATTGAGAAAATTAAAATGTATTATATTAATTTTTCTTTTTTTTGTATAGTAATAAAATGTTTAAAATAAGTCAATTACCGAAATCTGGATCTGTATCCGGATGATTTACTTCAACATGATTTCGATCTACAACTACACTGTTCCAATCAGGTGAGTCATTGCTTGGCGTTAAACATTCATCCCTTGCCCAGGTTGGAACCTGTTCAGAACAGAAAAATTAATTTATAGCAGTTTGAAAAATATGTAAGTAAATATTTAAACAGAAACGATCAAAAAATGATAAAATCATACTTTGAGAATTGTTTGAGGTAGTCCTTGTTTATCTCTCTGGTGTCTCATATACTGTAAAATTGAACTGGACGGTTTCGGCCGACCTTCAATGTCGCAAATGGCCATGTCCAATTTAAGACGAGATGCTTCCAGGTAAAGAAGCATTGACTTCATCTGAAAAAATCAACATTATATATTAGTTAACTTAATTGTTCAGCTACCAATCTTCTATAGGTCAAAATATAAAAAAGAACAAGGAATATTTTACATAATAAAGCTTATCCGAGATATCGTGATGAGAATTATCAATTTTGGGAGCTTCTGCAACTGTGTCAAGAAAAAAACCATAATAATGTATATACAGTTTTCTCGTATTATACGAATTTACTTAAATATTTTGTAACTGAATGTAAGTACTTACTGGCCTTTGCAAGATTTTCTACGCCAACAGCTCCCTTTCGCTCACGATCCAAATCTAAAGATTCCATTATATACAGTTATATTTACGCAGTGTTTTCAATAAATTAGTCAAAAGCTGTCTCTAGATAATTACATTTATTCAACTCACCTTGTTTGAGCAGGAAAAGGAATTTTAGTAATGCCTGCAAAAAGAAATGTAAAAACTGTGAGTACATTCATACATGTTATGATTAAGACTAGCCATTCTAATTCTATAATAGACTTAAATTGTAATTAAAGTTGGGACATACCTCACTTCTCCTTTCTTTCTTCATGAGGTTCGATGTGTCTTCAGCGTAGAAATCAGGTAAAAGTTGTTCAGGCTCCGCTAGTCTCTTCATCCCAATATTTTGCATGTCTTGATCAACATTGCAAACTTTAATGGGTTCCTCTAAGACCTCGGTACTTCTCATCAGTTTTGGCATGAGTTCATTCATTGCAAGGAAATACTTTGAAGCTAGATCCTGTATCCGAAATCAGGGACAGACAAATTGAATTAGTTCACCACAAGAGAAATAGAAAGTGATCATAAATTGCCTTCCAATGTTGAGAAAGACATTTCTTTCTTGATTCGGTACCTTTAATAAAATTAATTTCTCCTCTTCCAGGGTCCGTAAACAGGTACTCCCATTTCTTATTGAACCTTCCCATTCCAGTCTATTTGGATTCAAAATCACATTAATAGAGCTCACTCACAATCATGAATTAATACGCCCAGGTTTCTTATGAAATGCACATTAAAGTTGTAATCGTTTCACATACCTTGCACGCTCTGATCGCACCTGTACACAAAAGCACAAAATAACACATATGTAATCTGTACTTTTTACTAGTTATTTGATTAGTTGTAAGGCAAAAATGATAATCTATTATGCATAATAAAGCTAGTAAAAATACTTAACGCACACAAAATGTGTAATACTCGATGTCCGCTCTCCTCACAGCTTCCTCTGCCTTTCTTTTTTTGGATTCCAACTAACGATCGTTCAATTATAGAAGAGAAAGAAAAAAACATTTCCACATTAATGTATTCTCAAAATGTCTCGAGGAAAAAATGAAGGGTAGGGTAAGAAATGAGCATTCTAACATAAACACAAGGGCATTCTGAAAAAGCCATCAAAACTGTTACAGACAGTCTAAGTAAATAAATAAATGCACTCTTAGCCCCACCTTTATTGGGTCGGAAGACTGGATGGGAACGCTGAGAAGTCTTGATCTGACTTCTCTCGAGTCTGAATTTGAATCCTGTAATTTTTCGAACTCTTTGCTATTGGAAAAACATTGTCTTTTTGCCTGAAAATCAAATAAACACATTTTAATATCCACATTGCTTTAGTTCAACAAGTTCAAGTTGTAAAAAGTCATACACATTCTCAATACGAATTTATCCATTCAATTCTAAATCTTCATTTATGTGTATTTCTATCGTGGAAATTCTCATGCGTTAGTTTGTAAGAATGTAGACTGTAGATAAAAGTGTCTCTGTTTTAGCATATTTAACTACTAAAGAGTCGCAAGTATCAATACTTTGAACGGAAAACAAGCGAAGGGGTATAATGACACCATTAAGTTACTTATACAATATGAAAGGAGAAAAAAATCTATTTACTTTGGCTTCAGCCGTTCTCCACTCCGCGAGATTTCTGGTGGTCTAAAATGTCATTTTAAAAAATATCAATAATATGAAACAATCTTGTTGTTTTAATTGTTATACAAGGTCATTCCATGGCTTTTCATTAGGATCACGTATTTACCTTATCTACAAGAACTTCTACAGATTTTCGGATCTTGTGCTGCGTGTCTGTTGAGGTTTTGAGTGGTCGAGCAACCTCCTCTTGTAACGCAACTGACCAAAGTCTGTAAATGTTTAAAAAAAAGACAACAAATAAATAAACTACAAAAGACTTGTTATTATATCATGTACATAGATTAAATGATGATGCTTGTGAAGTCCAAAAAAAGAGACAAAAACGTTTCTCCCTATTTCTCCCTCACACACACACACACTGATAATACGCCATGTTAACGTTGCTGACAGTAACTGGTTTCCGAGCATCATATATATTTTTTATATACCCTTTTCCAAATTTGGGAAAGTTAACCATAGTGTCAGGGCAAAAACCTGAACTTACAGTTTGTCTCTCTTTTTTACTTTTTAAATTAAATCATCATCTACTATACTCGATTCAAGTACATGAGTCAGTTCAACAACAATACAACATTACACTATGGACATAAAAATACAAGATTAACCTAAGAATAATCACAACAATTTACATGCCTACATATATCTCTTCTTCTTCTTTTTACAGTTTACAGTCATTTAACTCTACATGGGGAGGACATTTAGCAACAGAGAAGGCTACTTAGTTATGATAATTCTCATAGCTTTTAAATGCTTCACAGATGATGTATCACCTACTGGCTGTTCCTTATATATTTACAGAGCACCTCCGCTTTGACCGTGCCTTAAACCTCAGCTCATCATAACTTACACACAAAACTTGAACAATTTCCATCTCGTCTACCTCCCTGCCAAAATCAATGCCATGCTTTTCTTCTACTCTTTGACTCTCTTGGTAGGATTTTCTAAATAACCTCAACACTCCATCGATAATTTGCTAACAAGGAGTATATACACAAACTCAATTTCAATGTGTACTTTACCATGTACGAATCAAATATACACACACTGCAGTTTCATTGTCGGTTCCCAATACACAATGGCTTTGGGAAAAAAAGAAAGGTGATGATCGTGGCTGCTACTCTTTTACTTACACACACATACACGTTCTAGAGATTCTCAAAGCTTTTTGTTTTAGTAAAGTTGTAACGGTTAACAAACTATATTTTATCTTTTTTAGAAAGTCTTTTCAACTTGTCTCTGGCATATTGTACACAGTACCATATACCCACAATTCATAGAAGTGTAGTTTCATCCTTTTTTTATATAAGCTTTTCTTTTTCTCGGCTTAACGACAATCACGAAAGTTCGCAATCACAATTACAATGTCTTCTCTCTCTCTCTCCCTCTGAACCTTCTGCACTATGTACAAAACTAGTTTACTCCCAGTATTAAATTTTACAACTTTTTTTTAAGTTGACTTTTCTTTCACAAAATTTTCACACACATGCTTCTTTTACCCCAACTTTTGCCGGCAAGTCCATTATAACTCGACATGGAGACCATCCATGTATTAGCAGTTAGTATGCATCCACCACATTTAGGCATACAACGGGTCAACGAGTGTACAAATGCATGTCATGCTACATTTTTAAAACTCAAACAGAAACTGTCTCGGGAACGAGAGTATAAATCAATCAGATAAAAAAGGGGTCTCACAAAAAAATCCCTTCTCTTTCATTTCTGGTACTATAGTATTTCCTTGCACTTTGTATGAGAGTCTCTTATTATTACTCCATTCATTGTCATCCTATATTCTACCTCGTCAACTCAATTCTAATTTCAACATCCCCTATCCAAGTTGTAATGAGCGATTGTACCCAGGTATCAGTCCACTGCATGACTCTACTCCCATTCATCATACATTACGCCCCACAATAAAATTATTAGTTCAATTTTTTGGACAAAAATAACACAGTTCGCATCACAGCTTAAATGAAACCTAATTGTAACGTTATCTCTCCCTAAAACTGATTTGCCCCTAAACATTATAATGTACTGTGTACTACATATTCAACAACAAGTCACTTACTTATTATAGTACATGATATGTAACTTGCATCCCGTTACGTATTTCTAAATCCCTTGAACCAAAATTTCGTGAAAACCCACCTCAAAGTGAAAGAAAAAGTCTGAGACAAAGTAATCATGGTTTGGGTGTCATAATTTTTATCTCCACTGTACTCTTCCATTCTCACTTTTTCCACACGAGTCAGCAACTCACAAGAATGAGAGATTAACATTTCAAAGAGTCATAATTAAACAGGATTGAGACAGTCTGATAAGAATAGAGTCCAAGAAAAAGTTACTCTGCATCTCCACTCAGAGTTAAATTTGGCTTAAATGTACACATCATGATTCATGATGATGGAAATTATCTTTACACTACTACTGTCTCTCTAAATAATAATTTGTACAGTTGGCAATTAATTATGGTACAAAACACATTCCTCAAAAAATTCTGCACAGGTAGTGGCAGTTAGTCAATTAGTTTTTATCTCCCCAATCAAATGGGGTTAGGGTTAATACATCATCAAATCAAATAATTGACACTCACATTATTAGTAGAGCCTAAGTCTAACTCTTCATTCATATTTACACACAAATGATTACATAAAAGCCATTCCCTTTCCATGTAACCTACACCAATATTAAGTGGCAGACAAGACACCATCCCACCACATCAGTATACCATACATAAATGCAAGATTTACAAAGATCTTTGTCTGACTACATGATATACATTTATTTTGAAATGAACTTGAAGGATCCACACCATAATATTCGTTATATACACACACCTGTTCACCTGCCACTCTAGAAAAATCTTAGCCAACAGTCAGTCGACCAAGCAAAGAGGGCAGAGAGCCAAAGAATTTACCAAAATCGTACAAGCTGTATATATTTACTATTTACTACTATTATATACAGTACTCTGTGCAGTGTGTGTGTACATTTCAACATCAATGAAATTAAATTTAAAAAATGCACTTCTGTTTCTACACCTCCGTCTCTCTCACAGAGTCCTTATACCTTTCCTTCCATCTCTTCGTTTTTTTGAGTCTCGTAATAAAACTAGCTTGATGATCGGTCACTGTTACTTTACCTTATTGAATATCTTCTTGACAAGATTTGCATTTATGCTGTGTGAGCTTTCGGCATGCTCGTTTTTTCTCTTTGATTACACCACACATTCACACTATGAATGCATTGTGTAGTACATGTGTACAATATCATTGCTAAAGGTACCTTTTTTGAATTATAATAAATATTTATAAACATGCTGCAACTATACAAATACATGTATTATAATAATTGTCCAAACTCCAAACACACACACGCGCTATATTTGTATTTGTATTTGTATTGTGCTGATTGGAAAATATAAAATCATATCATAACACCTTTTGAAGGATCAAGTGAAAGAGTACATGTACCAACGAAGGGATCATTATACAATTGAACATGCAAAACATTCCTTGTCCCTATTTATTCTCTTGCAGTTTGTAATTTCATGTTCTAGTTCAATGTTTATTGCACTCTAGAATTCAGAGAGAGAGAGAAGCCCACATTTTGTTTTGGATCCTAGAGGATTCTCCTTTGCAAAAATTTTATGCCCTGCAGAATGTCGGCTCCTCATCACACACTAAAACAATAAAATGAATAGAGACGATTGTATACGCCAGGCTAACTTGGTAATTGCAGTGTTATGAACATTTAATTATATTGTTTGTCCTCCTGTTAGATAGAGAAAATGAGACATTACTACCAAGGGACAGTGTGTAGGTTTGTAATGGAGTGAAAGATACGATATGCACTGTGTAGTATGAACTTGGAATATATGTTCAACATCATCAGATGAGAGATACGACAAGTCATTAAGATGAAGAAGAATCATTATTTGTGCTCCGCTATATGAAAGTACGATGCACACACACACACGCTCACTCCCATCAACAACAAAATTTTTAGTTGTTGTGTTGAGGATGCACACTCACAATCTAGATGGATGAACTAGTGAACTCCATTTGATAAACTGGATTTTGTAATAATCATTATTGTGATTTTCTCAAAAAGAACCTGTTACTTGCTCCCTTGTGCCCCCTTCATATCCCTCTACATCATATTAGAATATGACAGTACCTCATATTTGTTCTTTTTGCAACCTCCTATGTGTGTACATCATCCATCGTTTATCATGCTCTGTATCCCATTACAAATAATTGGAAAATTTAATCCTAATCCGTGTCGATAGTTTAGCCCCTGTATATGTAAGACAGTAGTAAGTAGTTGAATTTCCTCGTTCCACCAACTGACAATCTATCCTCGTATAGTCAAGACAGAGAGTGGATGTGTGTCGGAGTCGTAGACGTTTTTAAAACCCCTATAAATATTGTCCAAGTCAAATTCAATTAGGTTTACTACATCCCTTTTCAATTGTGAAGAATGTAATTGACAGTTAATTTACCCACTATTTATTTGTGTACACAATGACTGAATGTTCTTGTCTCTCAACTCTTGCTTGCTCTCTATACTTGACCACCTACCTACGGACAATGTGATTCTCTGACACGTCCACATCTACAATTTAACATACAAAGCAAATAAATACAAACACACATACACACACAATGTGTAAAAATGTTCATGACCAAAATTGTGTCCGTGCATCAGATGCATGCAGTACACACACAACCCCATATTTTTACAGCATGATGTTTGATGTTAACTTTTACAGTTAGTCCAGGACGTGCATTGAAGGTAAAGGTACTTTTCACACAGAGACTGACATTTGAAATAGAAACTGATACGATGACCCTTGCTCCCCATAGTTTTGTATGATTGTTTTTTTCTGTTTTGTCTTTGTTCTTCTTCTCTTTTATTCCACGGAAATTATACCAACAAACAAACACACACACACCAAAGATCACTGATAATTTCACTTGAATCCAGGGGAAAGTCGTATTCTCTTCTCTCTCCGTCTAGTCCTAAACCTACAGTCCACAATTATCTGTTATTACATTGTGTGCTCGCAAATACGGCTGGATATATACAAGTAATAAGATTATATACACGATAATAATTAACAGAGTGTGACGGATAAGCAAGCTCAAGTCAAGTCAAGACAATACACATGCACACAATTCTCATTGATTCTCCATTGTTTTTGTCGTGTGTTTATGTTTTCTGTGCTACTCCACCATACCTTCTGACACTGCGTTCTCAGCCTTCCATGTGTACCACATAACTACCTAATAGCAGTTTATGGTAATCAAAGTCACACACATGCAGTCGCATAAAAGTGAGTAGTACACACAAAGAAATACTGTCCCTTAGCATGTCATTATATTGCACAGCAGAGAAAAAAACTTCCACTTCACTCTCACCCTAGAGAAGAGAAGTGCGACTTAATTGAGTAACAGGTTTAATTAGCTTTATTTTCTCAATACATAATTTTTACCTTTGGCCGTCGTCCCCTACCTCTTTTACCCACTACACAGCAGTACAGCACACAAACAGGGCAAAGTTTCAAATACAAATATATTCAAATCTTTTCAAACTACACAAAACGAAGTAATACAAAGTTGAGTCCGAGGGTTTGGAATATCACGTTTACGTCTAACGCTAGTGTTTATATTTGCTTGTATTATCAACGCTTCACTATTTACATAAGATCTACTTCATTAAATCCTACCTCGAATTCATGTGTAGATACAGAGAGTCATACAAATAACCAACACACGTTTATTGTCAACTATGTATGCACTTGGCATTGATCTTTTGTTCTTGTTTCACTACACACTTCGACCAAAAACCAACCGACAACTCCTTCTTTTTCTCTTTGAACTAATTATCATTTCGTTTACATTCATTCTTAGAATATATAATCTAAAATTACTCCTACTAGTCCATCCACACGAAAATTTGTTCACAATCATTCTTAAAATTCCCATTAACTTCAATATCTATACACACTCAACACCGTTTTATTCTATTAGGCAACTGCTTTTAAGGCTTCTTAGCATTAATAGGTAAAAAACCATTACTATGAACGTGAGTCTGGGTGTTCAATACATTTTTAAAAAATGAATATCATCTGTAGACATTCAGGATATAATTTAAACACAATACACATGAGTGTGTGTGTGTGTGAAGAAAAGGACAAAAGGCGTGTGTCGATTGAGCCAATGCATTTTTTTCAACCTAGAATAATTTCAATAAATTTTTTATGATACATAATATAACAGATTATACAAGAGGCACTCTCTCGTGTTCCTGTACATTTGGAGCTCTGATACGCAGACAGACAACTTGTTTATTTTTTCTGCATTCTCCAAACAAGCTTAAGTAACAATATTTAGAGAGATAGAAAGACAGGAGATAGCAAGGGAAAAAGTACCATAATAAGATGAACCCTTGCTGCTTTTATATTATGCTACTACACTTACACACATTGTTGAATTTCAACAATTATTTCAAAGGCTGTAATACAAAATCAAGTACATGATTGAATTTTCTCTCTCTCTCTTTCTTTTCTACGTACAATAGTCTCTGTCAGAGTAGTGGAAGATTAAATACAAATTTACAACTGAACAACAGTGAAAAAAAGACTAGATTTCTGAATATTATTTCGCTTCTCCTCGACATTGACAACATCACAGAAGATTCTGCTCTCGTGTAAATGGAAAAAAGACAATTTACTACCCTGGATATTCGACAACATCTACGTGTATGTGTGTGTACCATACAATACACATGACTACATGACTTTTAAAATACAATTAGTATTTTGTAGAATTTAATCGTACAAAGTATATTATATAATTTGTCTATGTGAAACTGTTGATGTGAAAATCACTTACATATGAAGAGGTATTTTGATTTGAAAATTCATGTACTATTCCATTGTAAAAGTTGTATTTAAAAGATTCTTCCCTCAGCCCACCTTGACTCAATAAAAATACAGTATAGCATGTCTCTTCTTCATGCACACTCACACTCTCTTTATCCCACAAGGAACAGTACGTACCTATAGCATATACAGAAAAGATGAAAAAGTGCAAAAACACACAAAAGAAAAGTTGCATGTAATGTATTTTTCTCCCATTGTTTTTCAAAGCTGTGGCACATACAGACCGGAGGATAAAAAAACCATTTTCAAAAAGTAAGTGACTTCTTTTACTTTTGATAGGGAACAGATGCTTCACGGTTGATTTCCTTTCTTGGACTGTGAAATCCTTTAATTCAAACCTGATTATCATGGTAGAACTTTTTAAACAAACTCTGTTACAAATAAGTACGGTTACGTACATGGTGGGTGTACAGCTATAAAATATAAAGGCATCAACCATTACAATTCTCTCTATCATGTCGCTGAGAGGACACATATTAAGTTTCTTAAAATGTACAAGAAAGGTTTGACCATGTTTAGCGTAGCGTTGACCTTCGACGTTGACTCTACCAAGTCCAAGTCTCGGCCGACACACACTCACACGACACTATATTAATTATCATGCAAAAAATTAACTTAGATTTCCGTGTTGCCGCGGCCATTCCATCTTCAACAGTTCATTGTAATTATTAAATACTCTAAAAGTATTATTTAGTTTTTAACTATTTTTCAACTCAAGTTCAATCTCCTTGTCTACACAAACACACAATTCTGGCCATAGTGTAAAATTCACGTAAGAAAAAGACAAGTCTAAGAAAGTAATGCTAATGGCAGTGATGGTGGTGGATGTGGAGTCTTTTTTCCGAATTTGGTGTCAGGCCATCACCACCTACGACATGATGTACATAATATTATTTAAGTGCATTCAATTGCGTCATCCTTGCCAGGACTTTTGTGGGCATAGCTAGTAACTTATAGAGGCACACATACACACGTTGACTGTGAACTCACAAGACTATCAGAATTTAGGGTGGTACCTTTCCTCAAGTACTCCTGCTTCTTGTTCTCTCTCACATCTCTCAAATAACATTATGGATTCTCATTTTGTTCACTCTGAGTAGTTTGACTGCACTGTCCCAGTCTCTTTCGGTTACTTTAATTCTCTCTAACATTCCAACTACAGATACAAAATGCTGTTTGAGTCAGTATACCTGAAGCATACGTCAAACCATAGCAAGTGATAATAGCATCACTAAAAAAGCCACAAGGGAGACAAGTAGTATGGTTTCTTCGCAGAGAGAGAATCAAGAATTAACAAAATGTTCAAAATAGATAGGTATATATATTAGATATATCGAATCCATCAACATTTCGGCAATATACACTCTACTCTAACCAAAACCAACTGATTTCCTTAGATTATTTTAAAACTTTCAATGGATGGAAACTTCAAGAGCCAACCTCACAGCGTACATGATATATAACTACTATAAGAAGAGAAACTGTTCAACCAGTTGTGGTTTCCAAGTATCTTGACGACGACGTTACGTTAGTTGTAATATTAAGGTATCTAAATCTGGTAACGCGGTTGATTGTGCAATAATGCTATTATGATTTTGGATGTCCCACATGCATGAGCACGGAGCATGGCAGAGGGAATCAACTATATATACAGATTCCAATAATAATATGAACTATATAGAGACACTGTGGTAGGAGTACCTGCTATTCCATATTCAATCCGTCTATTGTATATTGTATTAGTAGAGTTGCAGATGATGGAAGACAACAACAGTAACATACTACATACGAGGGCATCTAGATCCTACTGAAAAGAATTAACCTTTGACTCACCTGTGAAGTTCAGCTTGTGTATCTATTTGAACAGCGACAGCTTGCCATGCATGAGCAACAGACCCTATAATATATAACCAAAAGTGTTCGTACAGTTTGAGTTAAACTACAAATAGTCTCTCTCTCTCCCATTGATACTGTGGATGGAGAAGAAAAAATTTGTGAAATTAAGATATTTGTAAACATTTACCTGTGGCTTCCTTTGAGGCTTTTAATAATTTAGCCGACAGTTTTGCCAGTCCTTTTGAATACTGTGCTTCCAGGTCTGATCTGCAAGTGCGAACATACAAAACCAAAGTTAGTATGATTTCCGCAAAGATTAAACATTAACTCATTCAATCACATATTATTTCACAGTCAATATTTATGTGTGTTCGTATTATTTGACAACATTTTGGGTTTGTCAACAACTCCCACTTCACACACAAAAGGTGTTTGGACGATAAATATTATTTTTGAGCAAAGTTGAACGATTAGGTACGTTGTGAGGCAGTAAGTGAAAAATATGATAAAGATATGGATTATGTGTTGATATACATATTACTACTTGTGGTATACTTTTGGTTTAGGCTTGAACATTGACTTGAAAATGAGTCACACACATACACACCAGGATTATACATTTCATTATAGCGATCCATTTTTAAAGTTACCGTTTACACATCTAAATGGAAGGGGATTTCACTGACTTGAATGTACACACTGCAACAACAACAGCTACCACCAACGTATTGCATTGTAAACCATTCCAAAATGTGTATACCAACAATACTAATATTATATAGTCAAATTTTGAGGTTGAGGGGAAGCGTGCAAATGGAAACGCCAATATAATTGTATGGAGAACCACTACACAAAAAATACTAAACTAACCTATAAAAAGTATACCACACCTACATAAAAGTTGCAAGAGACAGATCCATCGAGAGAGAGAGAAACTCCAAAGTATCTAACAAACCGTTTTAATTTTAATCTAAAAAATCTACAACTCACCAGACACCTCCCCTCAATAAAGTCATATAATTGATACATTCCACGTTTCCCTGCCATGCAATACTCGTACTTTTGTGAAGTATGCATTTGTAATGTAACAAATAGTAGTGCTGGTACTAAGTACACTGCTAAGGTTCGTTTCCCTATTTAATTGCACGTGGAAGTGGGGAACTATTTTACGTGCTTCAATCAACATGAAAACTAGAATAACAAATATTACCAAAAATTTGATTTACATATCATCGTTCTACCTCCATCACATAATTTCCCATCCCCACGAAACGAAATGAAAAGTATAAATTTATACTTAGATATTACACCATACACGCATAAAATTGACTCTTTGCACTCCCCCATCCATACTCACAAACCGTACTAATTACGTTTAGAGATGGGGATAGAAAGGGGGGTGGAACATAATGGGAAAATATTTGTAGAAATATGACCAAATTGAGAATTTATTCTGAAATATCATTTACATGTATCCCATACAATTCAAGTATGGTAGTTTTTATTATTCGCTTCTTATTATACAATACTCATATTATGTATCAAAATTGTCATCAAAAAACTTTTGACTTTGTATCCTCTTCAAATAAAAACCTACGCTACGAGTATATCTAAATAAATGCCACTGAGAGAGCTAACTAACACACACACAATTTTTCTTATTATTATGTAAATAGAGATTCCATGTCCTGTGTCCCTTCTGTATTGTTATGCAAACCTTATCCATGTTTCTGCATGTATGAATCATGCTAGCAGTTTGTGTTCATAATGATGACAACATAGGACAAGAAGGACTTGGCCTGTAGGACCACAATAACTAAATGCATACAATACCTGGTATATAGGAAACATTTATATTATATCTCTCCTCGACAGTACAGTGAGTGTCCATACGACTCTATTGTAGACATAACATTTATTCCATGAAGTGACTACCAACCAAATCGTAGAAAAATCCTTTCATTACAAATAAATTTCCCAACTTTTATTTTTTAGCGCAACAGAATAGGTTAATAATAACCATATTGTAATAATAATAATAATGTATATTGTGTTGTACCACGGGTAAGAAAAATATAGAATCACATGTCATCACACATGTCATTAACAGAAATGAATGCATTCAAAGATTCAGAGGTCATAAGCAATCATTACATCTGCATCCAACTGAGTGTGGTGTAGTGTGAGTGTGATGTAGGAGTCTCCTCTAAACGAGTCATAGCAAAGTGTTATTCGTCACATCTCTAATGATTATATCCTTGTTATCCATCCATAGTTAGTTAATTACTACCGCTGACTGCTTTCACGTATATTGTTAGTCATGTCTGTTTTTTCCAGACTAGATAAATCAAACAGTGACTCTCAGCCTCGTAGTTGCGAGTTTATATATTTATCATACTCATAATATAGAGCAGAAAAAAATAAAATACTTTATTATTAGTTGCATGGAAACTCAACAATAACTAAATGAAAGGGAATGTCGAGTAGAATATGAAAAAAATTCTGCAAAATATCTGTCATACACAACTGTATACGAAAATTCTACTACACACTTTCATTCCACATTCAATATTCTTGAATTATTAGCAACGCTATTGTGGTTATTCAGCACATATAAAAATAAAAATGAATAATATTGACTGTGAAGATTGATGGGCTATAAAATCACGATTTTACAGCGTACATACACCGCTGCAAATTTTATCTCACTTTTTACTATTTTCAAAAGCTAGTGATGGCTAGTAGTGCTAATAAAAATGAGTATTACTGAAGACAGTGAAATTAAGTCTCAGTATTTTACATCTCTATTCTTATACATCTCTATTCTGTCTCACAGCCAATACATACCCACCCGTAATCAACAAGGATGAAATTAGGTACAGATTACTAAATAATTCTGAATGTAATGAGAATTAAAAGCCTTGGAGACTTGGGAGACTTTACAAATTATTACTAAAACGGTAACCTCTTTAATATTTACGTGACTACATTAAATTGAAAGTTGTGCTCTCACAGTTACTTTCTACTAGTTAACGAAATTTTTTGATAATCATAATAACCGTGTAGTATAGTAGTAGCAGGAATTCGTAACTCTTTTTTTACTTTGTAGTATTCAGAATTATTTTATTAATGTGGTCATCATCGTCATTCTTCAGCCTCCTGATCATTTGTTAAACCACTACAAAATCTACCCTTATTCATCATAAATCATATACATTTTTGTACCCAAAATCAATTAGCAACTAATTGAACAACTGATGAGAAAGTAGTTAAGTAGAAACATGTAGATTTTCCTGAAAAATACCTACACGACTCTGTGTGTTGTAGAGATAAGAAATGTCTGATATGAAGTCATCAAGATGAATGGGCATATTAATTATTAAAGAAGATGTGGTTGGTGTTGGTGGTCATACTGTTTATTTTGAAGCCTTTCAAAATTTCACCTTAAACTTTACAATTATTATACAATTTAAAAGCTGTTACTCAAGTCAGAGCCCCTTATTACCATGATTCTTCCTCTTTCTATCACAATAATGGACATTTCTTCCTGAGTGTGTTTTTTATGATTATTTGCAATTGTCTCAGCATGTATATAACCTAGCCAAGTCCCACTACTACTACTACTAGTAGTAGGATATGGTGACAGAAAAGAGGACACAAGAGTAAATAGTAGTTACTCTCAGTAGTTTTTGGTCGTGTAGTTGTTGAACTCTCTTTAAGAGAGAACACACACACGTCGTCGTCGTAGGAGAGTTAAACGGTAGAAGTCTTCAAAAGTTTCCTTGTGAAGAGAAAAAAATTTTGTTATGTATCCCATACTATAATCCTATCTTCACTTTACATCTTATATAAACTTCTCATAGAATTATTATGGACAAACACGAGTGAGGAGTAAGTATGAGGGAGCGAGTAAGTATGAAGAGATGAATGTAAAAAGACAACGGACATGAGGAGACATGTAAGTAAGTAAAGTAAGTACATGAGACGTTTAGACAGAGTCCCTCTCGAATCAACATATAAGAGTTTGTCCTACAAAAAATACTCGTGTGTATAAGTCTGATTGTGCTCAGAGAGAGCTGCAGCAACCATCATAATGTTGTTGTAATGCCTTGCAAGTTCAACTTCTCCTGCCCCACTTTATTTCAATAATAATACCAAGATGTATCATAATTGCCCTCGCAGCGTTGTACTTACATTCAGCGATTCTGCCTCCGAGAAAAAATGTTCTCTTCACACTAACATCTCCGCAACAGTAAAAAAAATCAAAACTAACCATGAATACTCTGCAAATTTGATGCAAAATCAAGACCAAACTATTTTCTCCTTTTCGAATGATATTCCTATGAATTTGTTTTGCATATTATCTAGTTGTACTAACAAGTCAACTATTGATGCCTGTCAAATATTTACCAACACACACTATACACAAGATATAGTATTTGAATATAAACAAAAAGTATGAAACATTGATCGACAGTACCTTTCTTGAAGAACAGCTGAAAGATCTGAAATATTATGTGAGGGATTATTTTCATCGTGTTTAAAAGTGACAATTCTACAACATTACTCACCGTCAAAATATGAACATGTTTTTTAGTATAATGATGATACAAATAGACGATGTACTTTTAAGTAATTGACACTCAATTCGAGAAAGTAAACAAAGTAAAATTTTGTATCTTACCTTTGCAGAAATCTCCTCCTTGTTTCACAAGTCTTCTCAATTCTTCGAATTCATTTTGACCCTTTTGACAAAATTTTAATAAAAGAGCACTTGAAAATAAACACCATAACTCTATAAATTATAACAACATTATAATGAAACACACAATCAAAACTATTTATATTTCGAAAACTTAGTAATAAGAACACCACAAAAACAGGGTCACCACAAATCACACACACAAAATTTCCTTTTTGAACTTGTTAAAACCGTGTTGCGAAAGTAGACTTTTTGCAAATAATATTTTTTGGCTACCTGTGTTGACTTAATACGACGCAAAGTGACTTTTCTCTCCCTCGACATTTCACACGAGATAGATAATAAATAGAATAACACTGAATTTATAATTTAGATTTGAGATTTTCACAGAATTTCCATTGTAAATCCACGCACAAACACGATTTGACGAGAGGACCAACGGCTTACATCCACTGAACTAAACTGCCTTTGAAAAGCCACCCTCATGTTTGATAGAGAGGCTCTCTATTTAGAGAGAGAAAATTTATTGAGGGGTCGATGTGGCCCACTGTCAGGGTTGAACCCCCATTATGTTTATTTACCTGAGTTTGGGGGACAGGTGTGGATTCTTCAGGCTATTTTCTTGCTTCAGTTTGACAGCAGCAGTCAACTAAACACAATTAAGTAGCAAGAGAGGGAATGGAGGGATACAGAAAGCCATTTAACTGTTGTGGTTGTTTGGACTAAAATACTTTTGTGGGTTTTCCTTCCTCCACTCCAATCCAAATTAAACAGAAACCTTTACAGGGACACAGAGGGGAAAAATTGCACGTTCCAATGTTATCATAATAATGTTTCCCTTTTGTATTTATGCAAAAAAAGGGATTTTCTGTATTGACAAGAGTATTTTCTAATTCCTTTGACATCTCCCTCAAAACATGTTCAAAACTAATGAAGTCAATTCATTCGAACAACAACACTGTAAATAAATGAAGAGTATTTAAAAAACCAAAATATAAAGTAGGAGATAACAGGGAATGTCGGATACCGGTAAAAATAATCAACGGGAACAAATCTCTCCTAATTTCTAATCTATACCAAAGTCTGAGTATTATTATTATCTCGTGTTAGATATTCATTCACATTAAGGTACTTGTCAAAAAGTAGACACACTGTATACTAGTAAGTACGTGCCAACTTTTTAAAGATGTAGAAAAAATGATGATGGTACTTTATGAGAAGACGATGACTAGGACTACTCACAAGTGTGTGTGGGAGAGTGTTAATAATTAATCAAGTAGTAATAGTTTTTGTACCTGAATATTTTCATCGTGAAAGTCAGTGCAAGGGGACATTTGTGACTTGTCATCCTCGGAATCACTTTTATTGATGCGTTTAATCAAATGCCATTTCTTTTTCAGTGACGCTCCTAATTTGTTGACACTAAGTGGATTAGTTGGAGCATCCAACTTGAACTCGGATGACATGAATTGACTAAGTCTTGAAGACTTTTTGTACATTGTACGGTTTCTCCGAATTTCTATTGCACGCTTTAAAGGAATATTAACTGTGTGGATGATTGTAGAGCTGAAATTAACAAACACACACAATTTTTTAAATAATTTATTATTAGACAAAAATTTAACAGACAACTGACTAAAAAACTGGAAAATTCATCTCACGTGTTTATCACAGGATGAGTTGGTTTGATTTCAATCGTCGTCACTCCATTGACAGACGTGATGGTCTCTTCTTCAGACTTGTTCAACCATGGAACAGTCTTTTTTTGTCGAAGGGGAACTTGGAGGGGTCCTTGAGTAGGACTTTTCAGACTCTGAATTTCCACAAAATCACTATAAATGGCTTGTTGTTCCTGTCCTCCCACCATCAACATATTATTATTAGTATTTTGTTGTTGCTCGAGAAGGACCCCCGACTCTCCAATCTCTTGAAGAGGAAGAGGAGGAATCAATAAAGGATCTTGATTTTCTTTCCCTTCTTCTTCTACTCTGGTTGTCGTTGTCGTCGTAGTTGTGGTGGACGGGATTGTTGTAAAATCATTCTCCACACTCTCATCATTATTATGATTAATAACGGGGGTGGACTTTAACTTTTCATCCCTGTCAAGATTCTCCAGGCAAATCTGACGTTTGTCTGGGACTAAATGAACCTCCACTTCCCTCACGATGATAGGAAACATTCTTCCAATTCTTCCAATGTATTTCTCTTCTGCCATGTCAACAACATCCACTGATAATCCACCACTACTACCTGTCTCCTCCTCCTCCCTCCCTCCACCATTAATTTGGTAATCAAATGACACTATTTGGGTTACCCCAGTATTTTCTTCACCTCCTTCTTTGATGTCTGATGATGATTGAGATGGCACTTCCGCTTCCGGTGATAGCTCGATTATTTGTTCCGTCCCAAGAGTACCTGGATCGGTATTGATCACTTGAATCGTTGAAGACGATGTCGGTTCTCCTCCTTGTTCAGTCTGTTGGATGAATGAAGAAGAATTTGATTGTGAGGAAATATCCGGGTCACTACTATCTACATTTTTTATCAGACTTTTTAATGAAAGGTATTGAACTATTCTAGTAGTGGCAGTGGTAGTAGTAGTAGAACTCCCTACAACATTTTCGTATAAAATGTGATTCTCCTCACAGTTTGGCACACACTCCGACTCAACCCTCTCAAAATCCATGGTGCTGTCAACTACCCGCTCCATCCTTAATGAATTGAATGCCGACAGACACGGACTTTTTTAACTGAACACTCGTGGAAGACTGAAAGTGCGGGCAGTTAAAAATAGGACTTATACCCAAGTTATTTTAGACTCCTCGTGGGGACCTCAAAGAAGAAGAGGAAGACACAGAGGAGGCATCCTCCTCTCCCTCTCTCAAACTTGTATATACTTCAAGACTGTAATATTGACTCTCCTATGTACAATATTTACTGCATATCATCACTTTATAGATATACGGGGTTTCGGATGGAAGTATGCAAGTCAGTCTCACATGGCTCATGTGTAGAAATGTGCAGTTTTATTTGTCGCCTGCTTTGTCTGCAGTGAGGGAGAGTGAGTGTTTTTGAAGGGAGGAAAGGCTGGAGAGAAGTGTATATTTAATATAAACTGTCTGACTATTCAAGTAAAGTAACATCCGTTGTTCCACACACAAGTACACACACCTTGTATCTTCATACAAAATTGTGAAAGTTGAATAATTTAAGTTCTTCAACTTTGGCACCAATACGACTCGTCAGAATGTCAAGTGTACACTATGTACGTACACACAGTCTACTTATGTACCTGTCCTTATATCCCCTTTAAATAGAAAGGGTACTGTCAGTCCAGTGTATCAAGTGGGGTATGAACAAAGTTAATAAAATCAAAAAGGTGTACTACTTTAAAGGGTCATCTACAGGGCGATCTAAAAGAAAGTGAACAACCCTTACTTACCCATTGGGTACTTAGACTCTCATATTGGAATATCAGAGCTGTACATGTGTCCCACCAAGTTATCGGA
>WJFB01002035.1:0-23077 GCA_009870185.1 Pygmarrhopalites habei
TAACTTTGTCCATATGACGAGCTTTGAAAAGGAGTTTACCCTTCTTAAAGACGGATTCCCGAAAAAAATTAACAACATCTATCTCGGGAATGCCATGGGCCAATTTTATAACGGACATTTTAATAGTACTAACTACGTTAAAGTAGTGAAAATTGCCAATTAAAATGTTACTTTAACACACACGAGAGAGTGGAACAGCTGCGAGAGACAAAATGCGAAAACTTGCATTTTCTGTCGCTACCTGTTTGGGCCACATAATTGCATTCCCTATAAGCCCTTTCCTCGAATTTCGACCCTTTTTTCTTAAAAAGACTTTCATATCAAACTATCCTTCACCATTTCCATCAACACACACACCACGGGAAATGACAAAATGTTATTTGACCACCAAATGTTAATTGTCTATTCATGATGCATACATGATTTTTAAATATTCATTGCTCTGAACCATTTGCCCCAGTCCTACTTAAATAAATGTTTAATTATGAAGTTCATTTCCCAGCACTAACAGATGAGGATTATGAAAACTCTTCTTTTTTCTTTGCCAGAAGTTGTACAGTGGAGCATCTTTGTGTTATCTTTGTTTCCAATTTCTTTCGTTATTAGAGTCACTGGCCAAATTTCACGAATCGCAATTTCAAAATTGCAGTGATTGCAAAGCTTTCTCGTTACTACTCTAAATCTGTTGTATTTTAGAGTTATGCACTTTCTCGTGACACCCCTTTGAAATTTCTCCATCGAATTCAGATAAAAGAGATTGTCACTGAAAATTCAGATAAAATCCTCGGATCAACTCACGAGTTGTCAACCATGAAGAACAATACAGTGACATTTTTGACAACAATGTTTCTGTGTATTATTGTGACGTTGGAAAGTCAAGTGGAGGAGGATAACTCATCAGAAGAGTCATGGAAAGCATTAGTGGATTTTAGTAATAAACCGGAGACGAAGGAAGTTATGTCAAGAGCATTTTTCTGGATAAGTCCGTATTTCAATTTCAACATTTTCTTTTACGTTCTCTCCTTTGTTCTAATGCCCATTGTTGCTGTGTGGTTGTACATCATTTACCCACCTGGAAGATATTACGGAAATGTCCCTCCTGCTCCTCAGTACGTTGGATACAAGCCACTTAATTTCACAGACTATGACACATATTTTGTGGATTTACTCCCACCAGCAGACAAATAATGTGAGTGACCCATTAGTGAAATTTGATTGCTGATTCAGTGTAAAATGACTCTCATCAACATGAATTAATATTGATACATCACTGTCAAAAGCGTGTCATGTCCTCGTTCCAATGTTTTCACTGAATAACAATCCCGCAACTAATTTATTTATTAACTCTTGCAAAAAGTGGACATGTTTCAATCAGTGACGGGAAAAAACAAACTCTGGATTAAACTTTGCAAATATTTATTTCGCTTACACGATAGTCAAATGAAATTGATTATTTTAAAAATATATATTTGAAGGATAGGACTTGTGAATAGAGTCAAAAAAATAAATTATATTGAAGCAGTAAGGAATTATCGAAAATAAAAGGATTATTTTTGGTTGTAAAAAAATAAATGTGTTATAAAAATAATTTAAATTAAATTATTCCTCTTCTTCCTGTTGTAACTTTTTGTTGGGACAATCCCACTGGATTGGACAACAAAGAGTCGTCCCTTTATCAGTGACATGATATTGTGGTTCACACTGATTGACCAACTCAGTCTGAGAATGAATTAAAATCCCACAGTTGACCTGTCAATCAAAATAAATACCATGTAACACTTTATTTCCCTTCATCATCATTTCTATCAATTTTGAAGTACCTCTCGACAAAATCCGGTCCCAATCTCTCCTGGAAAGTCAATAAAATCCAGTTACTTTTAAAACTCATATGAGGGCATTTAAATTATAGTCTTTAAATCCTGTAACCTGTAAAATTCCGATTGCATGTACAAGTATGACATGGATATTCTTCCGGGTATATTTGTTGACCTTCGAGGTAGTCAACTCCTTGGAATTTACATTTGAATGGTATTTCCGCTTCCCTTTCCGTCTCATTCTTCCCACCATCTGTAATTAGTTAAATATGCATCAATTAAAATTTGAGAAAGATTTAGTCTCAAAATAATATTATTAAGGTAATTTCCTGGTGCTGGAGGAGGACACGCGTAGTCTGTCGGACAACAGGAATCTTTACTATAAATCGGAACACATTTCTCCCGATTCGGTGGAGGTGGTGAACAGTCTGGAATTCATTTTTTCCAAAAATAAAATAATTCTACATATTTACCTTTGTATGTCAATTTTTCACCCTTACCGACAGCAGCACAGGTGATTCTAGGCCATGGTTGTCCAGGATAACCTTCACTACAGAAACAACCGACAGAACAAGCATTGTCCTTCCTCGTCTCCGAAATGGCCTCCCCGACTCCGTACAATTTATTCTTGTACCAACATTTTGTACTGTTCAAAGCATCCTTTATTTTGACTATATCGTCACCTGGAAGACAACAAAGGTCATTCAGAACAACTGATAAGTGGCCAATGACCCACAACATTTAATTTTTTTATTGGCCTCGTACTTTGCTTCCCACATTTTTCCCGACAAGCTTCCAGACTCTGGAAATTATTGTCATTTCCTCCACAACCCGAGTAAGGAAAAGGAGCACATTTGTAATTGACAGCCGAGTAGTAGTATCGAATTTGTTTTGCTGCTGTCCATTCCACTGTCCGGATGGTCACATTGTTGTTGTTGTTGACTACTGAATTTACCGAGTCACAAGATCCTGAAACTGGTGGAAGGAGACAGGGATTGTTGTCCACAGATTCGGATTGACCCCAACATGACACAACTACAAAATGAAATGACAGTACAGAAATTTATTATAAACTTTTTGATGAGGAATAAAAAAAAGTGTGCGTGTGTTTTGGATCTGGATTGATCCACATTTCTTTTTTACTCACCTGCTAAACTGAGGAGGAGGAGAAGATGAGATTGAGCCATGAAACCGTCCGTGTCAAAATATTTAAATGTACTCACAACTTTTTTAAATCCGCCCCTAGATTTTGACAGCAACTATTACTATCAACAAAATTTCCTCCTCTCTCTCTCTCTCTGGATTCGGAGAGAGGTGTGCCTGGGTTGTGAAAAGGTTGAGTGTAAAGCAATCTAAAAAGATTTTTGAAAAAAAAATGAAGAGAGAGATGATGATGGGGAGGAGGAGGAGGCTGACAAGGAGGAAGATGAACACAGATGAGAATTAAAACAAATTTTTTCTTACCCAACTGGTTTTTCCTCTCTCCCAAAAGTCTCACAAAAGCCAAGTTGGCTGACCTTAGCAGTACAATAGGAGAGAGGAGAAGAGTAAGAGAAAATGTAGTACAATGAGACCATTCCAATGTCATCACACACAGTATGGAATAATAAATATAGAAACCAAGTGACAATCATCATGACGTTGACCAAGATGTACAGTGCAGAGAGAGTGAGTGTCAAAAGAAGTACAAAACACCACAGTTAGGAAACAGAGATCTGATAAAATTTAATTATTTTCTTCATTCATAGAGGGTTGAGATGATGGGGTCTGTACAACTCCGTTTTCCCATTATTTACAAATGATTACTTTTTCTTTGTTCCGTTTTAACATTTTTTTTCTTTCATTTGATTATATCCCGACGAAATTTTTTCACTCTTTTTCTTTTTTTTCTCTTTTGTGTATTTATGTAAGGCTACAAAATGCTACGATTTATATTAAATGATATTCGCTATATATGTATAATTTAAAATGTGCATTCATAATATTTTTTTCTTGAAGATGTGCATCTATCATAATATTATATTTTTTTGGTTTAGGTGTGTGTGATTTTTGATTTGAGGCTTGGCGCGTGAGCCTCCGATTTTCCAGTGACGATGACAAGGGCGTCTGGTACGCTACGATTCTGCCAAACAGTTGAGGCGAACGTGTTGAAAAGGCGTTGTGTCCATGTCATTGTCACCTGTCAACAACAAAATAAATAATAATAAATTCCCATGATGATGACATTCACCTCAGCCATTCATAAAATATACACCACAATGACTGGGGACCACTAATCATAAGGAATGAAATTATATTTTGTAGTTTTGTGAAAACAAAAAATTTTTGGTCAAGACATGTCATAAAATATTTATTGAACTAGTATTTTGTGGTGTGGTTAATATTAATTTGAAAATGGTGTGTGTGTGTGTATTGTATTATGGGTCTCTGTCTCTGTGTCTCACCAAAGTTAGAGGTGAGTCTGAGATTAATTTGTCTCCTAAAAGGTTGGGATGCACCTGGAAAATATAGATATGGATAAAATATTAGACAGGCACACATATCATGGCATGGCATACAAGTATATGTGATATATTATTTATTGTGGGGGAGGGGGATGGATATTACGGTTGACGGAGAAGAGAGACACGAAATGATAAAATGTGCTGAGTCGTAGGAGGCTGAATAGTGTCGTAATTAGTATGAATGGGGGGATTGCGGGTGGTCGGAACAGAGTTTGTTGTTGTGTTGACAATGCACATGATTTACTTTGCATACAATTGCATTTGATTAGAGAGTCTACCATCATCATCATCATCATGCCACTACACTAGTCACTCATCTAGACACACGTCTTTTCGGGATCTGACTAAAGGGTTCCACCAAATATATTTCCACTCGAAAAATTCACATTCATAAACTGAATAATGGACACCCACGCACACACACGCCGAATCATTTACTTTCATCTTTTCCAAAAATGAATCAAATATTGACTGACGACTGTTTATGTCAAAAATAATCAGTTTTTTGAAAAATTATCTTCAAAATCTGGATTTTTTCCTTCCCTCTTACTTGTCAATACTTGTGATGAAAGACAATTCTAAATCATGTTAACAGAGTTATGGAACACCCTGTACGCGTATTATACCTCCACCACAAAAAATTCAATAAAAAAAATTGTCAACAACAGAATGTAACTACGTTCCGGTCTTTAAACTTTTCAAAAAAATTTCAAAAACTCTGATAAAAAACCTCCCCCCTTTGACGATGGGATGTTGACCTGACTGAACTAATATTTGAAATAAATGTGGAGATTTGTAAAGAACGACTTCTTTTGACTGCACACGTATCAAAGTCTATAACTTCTCCTTTGTCTCCGTTCAGGGTCCATTAAAAATGGGGTTGAATGTACCAAAGTCTATACTTTTTAGAGAGAGATGAAAGGATTACTTACTTTTTTTATTAGTTGAATTTTTTTTCTGTCTCGCCCTGTACAGCCAAAGAAATAAAAAGAGATGTGAGATAGACTGATATCGAAATGGAAAAAATCCACTACGTACTGACGCCACTGACCTAGAATTTTGGAACCAGACTTGGGTGACCCTTTTGGAAAGACCAGTGATCTGGGCAATCCGTTCCAAATCCTGTCCATCTGGATTAGAGTCAAGTTGGAAATTAGCCTGAAGAACTTGGAGCTGTTCGTCAGTGAAGGTCGTTCGGACTCTTTTAGTCTTGGACTTGGAGGAGGGATGACTGGGGTCACCATCCCCTCCACTCTCATCCGAGTCACTCGTTGGACCCTCCACAGTCTCCTGGTAGTGAGTTTTACAAAGGACTCTTTGGTCAAACAGGGCAAATTCCTCCCCAGTACTCAATTGTCTTTTACAAGCATCACAAGCGAAACAGGCCAAATGGTAAACCTAAACGCCGTTTGTCCAAAAAATAATTATAATCCAAAATCAAAACATTTCTATTTATTCTCATGTCTACTTACTATCGTTAGTAATAAGCCATTTTTTAACCTGTGTTATTTGGGTGTGTCCATCCCGTGCCCTCCTCACCCAATCCGATGAACTAATCCACCGAGTACATTTTGCACATTTTGTCCCGAAAGTCCTGAAAATATTTTTGATAAAAATAAATAATCACATCACAAATCCATGACACTCTCTTCGAATCATCCTCAAATAAAGACATTATTCAATACCCCTCCCTCCTCCTCATCTCTCTGGAAAAAAAACAAATCTGGAAGAGTCATGAGGGAGAGTGACAAGGATTTTGACAGACCCGGGGAGCACAGAGTCAGAGGTGGAAGCTCTCTCTCTCTCTCGCCATGATTAATGTCCAAGAAATAGACACACACACACAAAGCAACTTGCTTTGGTTTCCACTGCTCTGGAGAAAGAGAGAGAAAAAAATGACTTGGCATCTTATGGGAGGTCAACTGATCTCTTTGTGTCAACCTGCAATCCAATGCACAGGGGAATGGAATGACGATGGTGTGGTATGGATGACACACACACTCACCCTCTTTTTTTCTCTCTCTCTCTCTCGGATTTTTGTGCTTCGTAACGACAATCCATTTATTACCACTTGCCTCTCTCTCTCTTTCTCCTGTCCTCCTCCCTCACTATAATATAATAATATCATTTCATATTGTCATATTGACTGGATATTTGATAGTCCACACAGTCACAAGTGTACAATGACAATTCTCTCTTTCTCTCTCTCTTTCTGCTGTCCATTGTCAATTTTGTGGTCTGTGGAATGAGGCAGCAAAGTAAAGTAGACGATTTTGTGTGGTGTGTGACTGTGTGTGTGTGAGAGAGAGAGAAAGGGAGGAGGAGGATGGGACACGAAAGGAGGGAAAGAAAGAGAGTCATTCTTGTTCATAAAATTCTTGTTCAGTTGATCCATAGCAAAGATATTATTATTATTAGGTATTATTAGGAGGGGAGGATGAGAGTGTGGATTTTGGTTGTGTGTGTGAGAGAGAGAGAGTATATATGAGGAGGACTATAACATGTCCTTCATCCAATTACGTAGTCAAGCATCTGTGGAGAGAGTGAGAGATATAGCCAAAAATGGAACATACACACACACGTACAGTACACACTGGGAGTGATAGGATTATTCTACATGTGTAGATGTACTCGTGTGGATATGATCCGTGTGTGTGTGTGGAAGGGAAGGGAAGGGAAGGGAGGACGGGGTAGTGCCAAAGGGTGAGAACATGTGAATGTGACTGAGAAATGTATGGAAAAATCTCATTAGGGACTATTTGCCAGATTCAAACTTGTCCACATTATTCCATTTACTACTTTTTCCCTATGTTTTCCCTGGTAGCTTACAACTTACATGATACACTCCTCAGGCAGACAGAGAGAGAGAGACTTGGTAGCGTGTCTAAAGTTGAGAGAGAGTGTAGCTAAAGGACTGGAGAAGGGAGAGGAGGAGAGGCGGGTGTGAAAAGGACCAACATCATCACTCATACAAAGAAGAGCATAACAAGTGTCAAGATAACCATCTGTTTTCATCGCTCGGGTCAAAGGTAAAAAAGAATATGAAGGAGACGGGATGTTCCAAGGAGGAGAATGGGGGGAGGAGGAGAGTGTGAGGAATTTTATTCGCGCACAAACCTCCACCCCCCACTGTTTCATTCCAGCAAAAGAAGAGGAGGATAAAGTGTCGTTCTGTTGTGGAGTACATGTGTATATTTTTATACTTATGATAATATTGGACACAAAAAACGGGAGAGACTGAAAAGCTTGGGCTGAAAAGAACAGGACAGTGTGTGTGAGTGTGTATGTGGAAAAAGAGGAGCATGGGCTTCCTATGCAATCTTTTCCTCGTCGTCTTCACTTTGTCCGTTTGTCGCACCATCATTATCATCAACAAGAGAGAGAGAGAAAGAGAGAGGAGACGAGAGGAGAAGATAAAAGTGTCGAGGGTGACCTGGAGGGTCAAGAGAATCATAAAGTATCCTCATTGGACAATGATGTGGGTTGAATCAGGTGTATAACATCTCCTTATCTACTATTTCTCACTGGGTATGAAAGGAGTAAAAAGAGAGAGAGAGAGAGAGGAGCGTAAAAAAGTTGAGAGTCAAAAGAGGGATGGAGAAGAATGACTTTATTATTTGGGGTTGTTGTTGTTGTGTGTGTGAGTGTGTTTGTTACCTGTAGTAGTCATTTTTACAGTAGACTTGGCCTTCACGGAAGAAACAGGAGGATTCTGACTGAAGATTTGTCGCACACACCGAACAACGGAGACAGTCTGTGTGATACTGGAGTCCGTTCACCTGCAAAAACCACAAAATAACCACAAAATATTTTTAAATGTTCCTTTAATTTCAATTTAGGAGTTCAAAACTGTCGACAATTATGTTAGTCGTATTCTGGACTGAATTGTAATGCAAAACTTGTGTAAAAAAATGAATCCTGCCAGTTCGAAAATACTTGACTGCAATTCCTATTAGATAGTAATTTCCTTAGCATTGTCTAAGAGACAACTAAGGTTGAACTAAGGTTGAGTATGAGAGGACAATTAGAGGAATTCGGAACTCTTCGTGCATTTTAAATAGAATTGTATGTGGATTGTAAACAATTTCTACAGAATTGTGGAGTGAATTTTAACAAATATTTGAGACGGGTATTCTCCTTTCTCTTCATTTCTCCCATTCCATGGATGATTCAACATTTGATGACTCCCCTCCTGAAAAACCGGAGAATTCCATGGTTTTGGTGTGGTTGGTCTGGGAGAAGAAGAAATTGAGTCTAATCATATTTTGTGTACTTGAATTGAGTGCAGTCACTGCAAATGCAGTGCACTTGTTCCACTCTCTCTCTCTCTCTCTATTGTGTGTGTATTTCCCTACATCCCGCATTTCATTATTGTAGCGTGAATACAAGAGGAGGAGGAGACACTAATAGAATTAAGGCATTGCATAACTGGATCATCCACAATCAAACGGAAAGGGAGTGGGGACTGCAGGGTTTATCATCCTCTCTCACTCCCTCTCTCATGTGTGTGTGTGGACCTGGCAAAATTCCAAAATGTTTTCTCCTGGAAAATTCAATTTGAGTTTTTAAAAAATCTGAGCTGGATTTTTATTGAGCAAGATTTAAATAGGATTAACAGAAGAGAAAAAAAGTTCCAATTGGAAAGTCCACAAATTATGAATCACAATTTGAAGCCTTGGAATACAAAAGTATTACATATGTATGTACATTATTCGATTTACATTTGTAATAAAGAATTAAAAATCTTCAGTCATGATTTTTTTTCGAAAAACTTTGCAGTTTGAACGAAGAGAATGTACATCCTTCAAAATCTTTATTCCTAATCAATTTAGAATGGAAAATTCGAACATAAAAAGGAAAGGATTTTTCAAAATGAGTTCGTATTCTCAAACAAAACTTTTCTATTAATATTATCAGGAGTTAATCAACAGTTAAATAATATTTGTTGATTATTTTAGACAATTTTCTACAAAAAACTTTCATTCTAACACTTTTATACTAAAGTATGTACGGAGTACGGACATGCCAAATATTTCTTTTAATTTACGATAAGTTACAAAGAGATGACATATAACTTTGACCCTCAGTCAAATCGATGAAAATCAAAGAGAGAAGGGAAAAATTTGTAAGAAAAAACAGCATGCCAGCATCCACATCTGATTGTACGGGTCACGCGGCCCCAGTGAATAAATTAAATTAGTGGACACATGTCTAGTTAATTGACTAGAAACATTTTTTTTCATCTTCCTCCATTCTCCTCGAAACACACACACACACACGTATTTTACTAAATACTATCTAAATATAAGTATTTACATCCATTTTTGCCGGCAAATCCTTTCATTTTCTCCCAATCCTTTTTTTCCATATCACGATCAAACTCTCCATTTACTTTTGCAACAAATGAAAAATAACATTTATGCAACAATTGGTTGTTGTTTCTCTCCTTTTTTTCAGAAAAAAGCATGTAAAATTCACATGCTTTTCGTGCGAATAAATTATTTACGTGACGTAACTTTGATGTGTAAAGATAATAATTATGTTCAAAAAATTATTTTTGAAGACATGACTTCTTTTTTTAAAAAAATAATGGCTAGTAAATTCCCATCGTTGCCTTTCTCGTGTGTGTGGTAGTGTAGTACACATGGGTACTGCAAGTACTACTAAGTACTGTGTGTGTGTAAGTGACCGTGTTTCAGTTTTTTGGTTCACACTCTTTTGAGCTGGCAATCACTGCCCGACCCCAATCCAAAAAACACGACTCTTCTAAATGGAGAGAAACGAGTTTGATGAAACCTGATACTCACTGTCTATAATAAAACACACACACTCTCCCTTCCCTTTCTGTCGAAGAGGGTGTGTGTGTGTGTGTTGTAAAAGACTAGTATGGGTATCACAGAAAAAGAGAAGGGTCATTGAGAGGTCTATCATGTTCAGAAAGAGAGAGAGAGAGAGAGAGAGAGAGTTAAACCCTCTTTCTGTTCAGTGATACAAATTGGTTATAGTATTATGACGATGATGAGTGTGTGCAATTTAATATATTCTCAAGAGTCCTCCCATTAAACATTTCATTTGATTGCTCTCTCACACACAAATCCACATTTAATGGTACCCAAATTATTGTATCACACATCATCAAACTCCTCGGCCTTTCCACTATCTAATTTACACTATTTATTTTGTCCGGCTCATCCTTTCACAGTAATTACTCCCCCCTTAAACACCTTTGATTATCATTAGACTTAATCACACACTCGAGAGAGTATGTGTGTGTGGAAAGGAGTAGTTTAACAAATTATGGTATTTAATATTTGTAAAATGTGTAAGAAAAATTCTTGTTTTTTTTAAAATTGCGGCTTTTCCTACTGATTAAAAAGGATCATCTTAATTAAGAAACAAGATTGAAGTGTTTAGTTAAAATTGTTCAGTTTGATCTTGGAAAACTTCTTTGAAGAATTTGGTTGTGCGGATTGTAATTAAAATAATTATGGACCAATGGAGGTGGTAATTATTTGAGGAAGGTACTTAGTTTGCACAAAATTAATTAGAAATTCTAATTTGGAATTGACCTGTTCGATAATCCTGGTAAAGCGTGTGTCACTAGTCATTTTTTACATAAAATCTTTTGAATTCAGGTTAATTGATCATACTAAGTCAATTTTACGTACATTTTATAAATTACTGGCTAATTTTTCCATAACAATTCTTCGATTCTAGCTAAAATCATGCAGTACCATTTTCTCAAAATTTGCGATGTAATCTCGACTCAACCCGAATTCCTAAATAATTGTAAGCATAATCCGGATCGGGGAATCCAGTACTAATAAACTAAATAGAGTGTACGGAAGATGAACTCACCTGCAGGAGGAACCGGGTATGGATTTTTTCGGTGCAATTGGCGCAGACAGCATCCGCCTAAAACCCCGTCACAACCAAAATTAGAAACAATGGGCAAAAAATTTTTATATTTCCCTCCTTCCTTCATGATTAAAAGATATCCATTAAATGTGCTTTTGTGTAACGTGTGTGTGTGTGTGTGTCTGTTGTGCGTGTGTGTGTAACATGGTAGGTGAGTGGTGTCGTATGATTTCACATTCATCAAGATATTATGAAGATGATGATGACTCGAGGAGACTGACGATCCGAGGAGAGTGGAGTGCAAAATGTCGGGGAGACTTGAGTGACCCCCCATGGACATTTGGGTGAGAGAGGAAGGCACGCGTAGTCTTTTTACTTTGAGAGAGCTTAGAGCCCTATGGACACTCCACTCCATTGTCTTCTCCTCACACTCACTCTTAATATAATCTAAACTAGTAATTAATGGCGTTTATTAATTGATTTTTTTTCTGGACTCTTCACTCCCCCCGCTTTTTATCGTGTGTGTGTGTCTGTGTGGGGTGTGTGTTGACTTCGGAAGCTTTAACCGTGGTCGGTGAGATAAATTCACAAAAAGACTTTTCGACATTCAATTTTTTGATGGCGGCGGCAGTTTGCAAGGAGTTTGAGGCGGCGGTCCATCACAAGACAAGACAAGAGGAGGTAGAACACACACCTCGAGCTTCTTGATTATTATTAATAACATTTATGAGGGTATTTAAAGGAGGTACATCACGCAGCGTCCACACACACACACACACAAAGTGGAGAGAAAGAGAGAGAGACAAATCTCATATTAATTTTAAAATTCAATCCAGCACGAGCAATTACAACACAACATGTACTCTTATTGCGTACAGTACAACAGTGGAGGGACAACAATGGGAGAGGGAAAATCACCAGAAAAACACCATCACACACACACACACACACACATTGTTCTCCTTGACCATGATATATAAATGGAGAGCCACCGGCCAATATCATGATCTCGATTGTTCTCTCCCCGTTTTTCCATCTTATTATGATTATTTTTGTTGTTGTTGTTATTGTTGTGGCCTCTTCTGTCTTCCTCTTTCTTGTTCACAGTGAAAGATGTGGGGAGTGAACATTTCCCTGTCCAATATCACACACACACACAAGGAGAGAGAGAGTGTGTGTGGAAAGACGCTGGAAAAAGAAGGGGGCGCGTGCGAATGGCCCACTGGTCAATGATCCATGACTCTCATTGAGGATGATTGGGAAAAAAACCCTTCATCAAGTGGTAAAGGGAGTCAATGGGAAAATGTAGGGCATGAGACTTGAAGGGTCTTTCTCTGTCTTCTCTTCTCCAGCTGCCTTTTCCTTTAGTGTTGTGTGTGCGTCCCTCCGTGGCCTTCTCTCCATCTTCATGTTCTCTCTCTCTCTGACTATGGAAATATGTTCATGGGTTGTCACCTTTTGTCCACTTTTCGTGTCCCATTATTAGCCGACACTTGAAGTTAAGGGAACATTCAGAAACTATTTATATGACATTTTTTGGCCTTCCTCTCTCTTCCTCTTCCTCTCTTTCTCTCCCTCTCGCTCTTTAAAATGACTGGAGAGAGACCCTGGTCCATTGACACATTGAATGTAAACGGATGAATGACTTCTCTCTCTGTTACAAACACACACACACACAATACAACTTACAACCACTTTCATAACTGGGGAAGTCAAAAGCCCACATTTGTACATTTTTGTATTATATCAAAAGGTAAACCCCCACTTCTCTCTCTCTCTCGGATGGGAAACCACTTCATAGAAATAAATAATGTAGTTTACGGAGTTAATAATAACCACACACACTATTATATGTGTCACACACATACGCACAGGGACACACAAATTTCACTGGAAACTAAACAAAATCCCGCTTTCGGAGACAACGAGATTCGTTCGGAAAATTTCTTGAATTAAAATCTTCGCTGGACAATTTACGTGTGTGTGTGTGGGTGTGTAACTGTGTGTTAATTATGTAGTTAATTTGTATGATATGTGATTCATGACTTTATTTACCTTCATAGTGTGGATGCTGTGTGTGTGTGGAGGGAGCTCTTTTGGGAGCTGTTGTTGTTGATGCGTGGTCGGCGTGTGCTCGAGGAGGATCACTCACTTCGACTAACTTTGATCTCTGTGGCCACTTTTTGGGAGAGAAGAAGTTTGGTTGGAGGTTGGTGGACTCCTAGGGTCTTCGTCATTGGCTCCGACCGCCCGAGTCAAGGTGTTGCCTGTTGGGACGGAAGCCCCTCCTGCTTCCCTCTCCAACACACACACACACGCACACACACCAGAGAGAGAGTGAGAAGGGAGGGGGAGATTCTGTGTATAGATATAGATTAATGTACTTACATCCATGTCTTTCCCTTCACTACGTGTGTGTGTGTATCCCTTCAATGTGTATGTGCGTGTGTGTGTGTTTCCCTTCACTACGTGTGTGTGTCTGTGAAGAACACTTTCATAAGGGCCAGAATGATGAAGTCCCAACGAAAGTCTATCATGGAGTCCTCCTGCTGTGCCTTTGTCATAAAACTCGGCATGAGAGTCTCACTCATGTAAGTACCTATCCCTTTTTTACACACACACACATGTACACACACGCACATAAATATCCCTCCTTGTATCCTATCCCATATATCAACACACAACACACAGCACACAAAATGTAGACACACGGGGCTAGGAGTCAATCCAGTGGACCAACTTTTGCCAAAGAGAATTAATATCACAATGATACACCTATGTGTGTGCGAGTGAGTGTGTGTGTGTGGTGAATATCCCTCTCACTCTCTCGAGTGACAGTCTTGGCCACTGTGACCAACGCCAAATCATATGCAATCCCAAATACGACACACACTACACTTTCATGTGTAGAACTGTAGAGAGAGATTCTGGTTGTCCATGTCCATTGTTAGAATGGAGCAACAATGAAAAAAGGCAAGGACTCAGAGTCGTGATTCATATTTCATAGGAGAAAGAGAGAGAGAGAGAAGAGGAATCAATAGCCTCACAAACCCAGCTCAGCTATCTTCCACATCATCAACCAAATTCCAATTCTCTTCTCTCTCTCTCTCTTTATATTATATATTCTCTCTTTAACCACATTCTATTTTATCTCATCCCACGTCTCAAAACTCCTCTCTCCCTAACACACACACACACCACACCAGCTCCTTCTTTTTCTTTTTCTCCTGCCTCTTCAATCTTTGGAAAAAATAAGAAAAAATGATATGAAATGAGCAACTCTTTCTCTGCCTCTACGTCTCTGATAATAATTCTGTATTATTATAATACTTTCTCTAATTATTTTTTCCACGAAGTTAGTTAATTGTCCGCTGTTTACCTTAAATATCACACAGCGTGGAGGGGGAGTACTCCAAAACTGCCCTTTCCCCATCTCTCCCCCTCCCTTAAAAAATTATCCCTTTGAATCTTCCTATATTTTCTGAGAAGTTGTTTCCACCGTTTTTTCTCTCCTCTCCGCTTCCCTGGTTTGTTTCACACACAGGGTGGACTTCAATGTCGGTGCTCTATGAAGTCAGGGAGGGAGGACTGAGAGGGGCCCTAATATTATCACATTTAGTTGTTACCCAGGGAGAAGAGAAGGAAAGGGGTAAGTCGCCGTTTGAGCTAGGAAAAAAAAAGAAAATCATCAGTCCTTCTGTGGTCTTCAAGGAACCCGAGGAGCCCTTCACACACACACAGTACCCTACCCTACACGCAGGGAACAAAACTGTACGAAGGAGAGGAGAGTACAGTAGCCGAGGGAAATGGAGACAACGGATTTCTCACAGGGCATTTAATTAATAATCCGCATCACTAAACTCTCAATCCTAATATTATACTATTTGGTTCGAAGGGCGGGTGAGTTTGAGTGGAAAAGTCACGTGTCATCCAAGTCCAGCCGAGTGGAAACTAATTAAGGGATTAAGGGAGCACACACTGCACACAGGACGCTGTGCGTGTGTGTGTGGACTATTGCAATTGTGTCCTATTGTGCATTTTGACTAGGATAAGAATTGGGGATTAAAATTATGACAATGCAGAGAGAGATCAGGTGGAGACACACACGAGAGGGAAGAGAGATTTTCTTCTTGTGAGGTGCACACAAGTGCGGGATCAATCTTCTTTTCAGAAAAGAGTGTGTGTGTGTGTGTGGTTGGGGAGATTGGGAAGAACAGTTTTGTGTTAAAACTAAACTGTTGGACAATTACGAAAGGGGATGAGGAGGAGGGAAGGGAAGAGTTTAAAAAGTTAGGAATAGATGAAAATTTAAATGGAAAAAGGCGTTCGTGGAGTGGGAAATGGAGAGTTCTTTCCAGAACTTAATATTTAATACATTTTGGGAAGAAGAGAGAGAGAGAAGAGGAAATTGAAAGATGGATGGAAATAGAGATGAAGATGGAGAAGATGAGAAAGTTTTGAAGAAGAAGATTGGTTTGTGTTTATAGAGATATTTTGTGTGTATTTATTTGTGGTCGAGGAAATCAACACTTGTAAATGGGGGGCGTGACATTCAAAAAAGGGCTAATTAGTTGGCAAAAACCAGTCACGAGTCCCAAACACACGCACACACAGTGTTTGTGTAGCTGTGTTCAAAATGTGAACACGAGGACCGTTTGCATGAAGGAAAGAGAGAGAGAGGATGAAAATCATTTTAACTTGTCTATAATTTTAACTCTGGTTCCTTACATTCATAAAAATTGTAATCCATGACCCGCCATGACATTTATGAGAACGTACAACATTGGCAATTTGAAAATGGACTTGACTCCATATTATGGTGAAGACGCCTAGCGCCTCCTCCTTTTTTATCCTCAGATCAAAAAAACGTTTTCCACAACAACAATAGAAAAATCCTCTCCGCCGTTCTCTCAACTATGAAAGATTCTCTCGACTGAATTTAGAGAACTTGATGCTCGAGAGAGTCTCGGAATTTCTGTAATACATACACACACACAAGAGAGAGAGAGAGAGAGAGAATACTATAATGTTTTGTTGTGTTGATTTAGAATTGGAATGCATGGATTAATTGAGGAATATCAAAGGCTAGTACACACACACATTATGTATGAATGGTTAGTCTTGTAAAAAAAGAGTTTTTCTCTCTTTCAATACTTGAGAGTTGAGGCTGGGGCGGCTGACTGATTGGACTGGTATTTTGGGGCGGAGAAATGAATTGAAAAAAGGGAAGGGAAAGAGAGAGAGAGAAGGTGAGTGCCCAAAGGGATTAATCAACATGAGTCTAGGTAATTGTGCTCTCGTGGTTTTGATGATGATGATGGTCGCTTTACATTATATTCTTTTTTTTCTCAAAGTTTCTTCTTCCCCGTGCGAGTCTCTCATGTAAATGTAAACAAAACTCGAGGAAAGAGAGTTGCTCTATCATTATTTTTGTGAAACGAAGGAAAAAGGAGGGGAAACATTTTTATATTTTTGTTACACATACACTCTCTAGTCCACACTCAATGAAAATTGTAGGAAAAACACACACACACACACACACACACACATTGATAGGCTAATGATGGTTTGAGGAGGTTTGTTAGTTGGAGACAAAGTACCTCTCTCTCTCTCCCCATGTAGAGAATGCCATATGGCTCTCTTTTACGAGAGAGAGGGAGAAAAAGTGATAGCAATGTATAACGATAGTAGTTGTGCTTCTCAGCCCATGATTATTTCCCTCTGTACCCTGCAATTATAATTAGCAAATTTCCCTCTGATGAGCTCTGATTGCTCTCCTCTCCTCTCTTTTCTCCCTCTCTCTCTCTCTCTCTCTTCATATGATTGCTATTTATGAGGAGAAAATTTAACCACAAGCAAAGTGATAGGCACATGGAGTCAACACAACACACAAACACACACACACACATAGAGAAGTAAGCTCTGAGCAAAAGTAAAACGTCGTAGGGAACGGGAAGGAAGGAACGGGGAACAAATGTCTACATATCCAAAATCCAGACACCAAACAAAACACACCCGCCCGCCCGCTCGCCACACACACACACACAATACACAACACACCACACAAATTTTGAGAGGAGAGAAAAAAAAATCCCCTCCAGTGACAACATCAACAGCCACAATCAACAACTGTGCAGTCGAGCCATTGCGTCACCACCAACCAACCAACCACCACCACCAACCATCAATAATAATAATAACAATAGGGAAAGAGTACAAATTTTCTCAGAAAACAAGGGAATCTCACAATCTATAGTCTCTCTTTCTCTCAATCTCTCTCTTCTTCTCTCTCTAACACACACATGGTGGTGGTAGGAGCCTATAGAATACATTCCTGCACAGATCCGTGTGGAGTGTTTTGTGTGTGTGTGAGGTTCGCGAATAATATTTTGCTTCCCTGTATACCATGTTTAATTTCCATCATCATAGCTTGATCATCTCAACTTGAGACTGACTGTACGGCTCTCTTCTCTTCTGTACGGTGTGTGCCTGGGTGGAGTGTGTGTGTTCAAGTTTCTTCAACCCTCTGTTCCGAACACACACACGATCACGAACGATACGATGCAGCATTAGAATCAGGCAGGATTAGAATCGAAGAGGATTTTGTGGAGTGGCAGTGGCAAGTTTTTAGTAGGAATTTCAAGGAATTGATTGAGTGTGTGTTTTTTTTGAAGAAAAGAATTACAAAATTTTGGTGTTTGTCATCGGTCCAGGGCACACATCGGAGGATGATGGATTTGTTGTCGTCGTTGTTGGACACTCGGAGTAAAGGAGTGTCTTGTGTCGGTCCAATGAGAACTCATCTGTACTTGCGCTTGCCCCGCTTCAAAAAATCCACTCTTCCATAAATCTTCATTTTTTTCCTTCTTCTTCTATCTCTCTCTGTCTTCTTCTTCATCATCAACATCCTCTTCTTGGAAGTAGGGAGAGTGAGAGATTTTTTATATTAGAACGTGTGTACTGTGCTGTGTGGATTTTTTGTGGGAAAAGTGGAGGCAAGGGAGATTCTGGACAATTTTTTAAAGAGAAGGATCCCTGAAGGACCTCTCGCTGAAGGGTCCTCGAGAGGATGGAGCATAATAATAATATTAAGGTACGATCATTATGTCTAATTTCAATTCCGTTCAAGAAGTGTGAACGTTTTTTTCTTTATGATTTTCTATTTTTTGGACTGCAAAAGTTATTTTGTACGCAAAACATTTTGCTTGTGTGTGCCTGTGTGTTTTAAAATGAAGATTGAGATTAGCAGAGAGTAGTTAACAATACTCAGAATTTTAATAGCTTTAACATACCATATTTTCCGTAATTAAAGCACTGATCATTTCGACGGGATTCCTTGACCACCCCTCAAAGCATTTCAATGCAGAAACGGTTTAATGTGTGGTTTAAATTAATTGCGGGTGGTTAAAGTTTAAATATTATGATTGCAGGGATATCAAAATATTGAAGGATAATTAGTATGTCGGAACATGTGCTTGAATTAAGGAAAATGTGGTGAATCATGGAACGTGTCATTGGCATACTAATTTATTTGTTGATTGGTTTGGACGGTGTAGGACGAAGTGGGGGTGGGGGGTCGAGTAGGAGGTCAACACTGTTCAGGTTGTGGGTCAGTGATCTCGGACCGATTTTTGTTACAAGTGAGTGGAGTGGCGTACCATTCAAAGTGCCTCAGATGTTCCTCATGTCAAATCTCCCTGGAGGGAGAGGCACTCTGTTACCTTCGCAATGCTCAAGTCTTCTGTCGCAATGACTACCAACGGTAAATCCTATTTAAATCTCCATTTAAACTCCAATTAATAAATCTCTCTCTCTCTACTGACTCACTCTCTCAGAAAAAAATCGTATGTTGTTTTTCTACGTGTTTTCCAAGAATTGCCACACACATCCCCCCTCCACACACTCACACACACACACACACTGGAGTGATGACATTGCCAAAACCGCAGTCGAGTCAATACACACTCCACACTCAAGGTCCACACACCCAATATCAATATCCAGTGTAGTAAAAATGAACAGGACAAAATCAAGACAAAATGTGATGAAGACAGACACAATTTTTGAAAAAAACCTCACAAAGCTGTATTCAAATATACAGTGTGTACATCACCCTGACACACACACAAATCACACCACACAATTTACATTGTAAATTGCAATTAATTAAGTATTTATAATTTCTGGACCATGTGGCGAAAGCGCTCAACCAAATTTACCCACTTTAGCCATCCACTGATCGAGTGTCAATAAAAAAGTAGTTTAAATTGAACAATAAAATTGACAATCCTTCCCTTTCATCCTTTTGTTCATTGTGGAAAAAGTCCTTCTCTTCCCCTCTTCCCCTTGGAGAAGCGAAAGGGGAAGAGGGTAAAAGGGTCCGGTCGTTCATTTTTATGTTTGTGTTTCGTAATTCCCGAGTAATGAGAGATAAATGTTGAGCGTGGGGTTGAGACTCTGAGGGGAGGAGATAATTAATTGAGAACAAGACAAGTTGTGCTTGTTAGTCTATATAAATGTAATAATAATTTACACATTGTACTTTAGTTAGTGTTGCGTATTTTGGGTGTTTGTTTGTTGTTGGCCCCTTTACACACACACATGTCATGTCATGATGTGTGTGTGTGAGGGAGAGAGACTAGACTGGGGATGATGGAGATGTGGTGTGAGGGTGACAAAATAAAATTAGGGGAATAATCAACACGTATTCAGAGAGAGACCCCAATCCTCCTCTTCCTCTCCTTTTCCCCTCTTTCCATTCCCCGGCATTTTGGAGCTGGGGATCCCCGGGTATTTAATCCAATTGGTTCTTTGCTGCTCCTACTCTTTCTCCTCCTCCTCCTCCTCCGGTCTTCCTCTGCTGTTGCAATTTTTCAATGTAACAATCGAGCCTTGAATAAAAGAGAGAGAGAGGGCGAGCGTGTAAATATTACATGCATCCCAAATTAGGATGGATTAGGACAGTTGGAAGAGAATAAACAATCCTCATGTAAACAATGTGTCAACTCTCTCCCTCCTCGTGTGTGTGTGGATGTTCCAGTAATTCCATTTTTTGTCAAAAGTCTCCCTCTTTGACATGTCATCATCCGCATCAAATCACATTTCCCTCCCCCTTCTCTTCTCTCGTCGATGAATCCAAAATTTACATGATAAAATGTGAAGAGGACGAGATGACACGTTCATCCTACTTATGTGCGTGTGTCTGTCATTTTAGGCTTTTCGGGACAAAATGCTCCAAGTGTGGTCGGCTGATCAGTCCGTCGGACTGGGTGAGGCGGGCTAGAGATCAAGTATGTGAGGCAATCAAGGATTATTTTGTTTTGATGACGTAAGATTAATTTGACAAGAAAAAATAAATGATAACTTTTTGATTGTACAAATTTTAGGTTTATCATTTGGCCTGTTTTGCATGTGATGCTTGTAAACGACAATTGAGTACTGGGGAAGAGTTTGCTCTCGCTGAGGATAAAGTTCTTTGCAAAATCCATTTTCAAGAATTATTTGATGGGGCGGCCTCCTCCAATGAAGGTACGCTCATGTCATTTGTCAACTTGGTTGACCTTTTGTCAATGTAATGTCAAGGGGAAGAGTAGAATCCAATTTTTATCCTGGAATAAGAAAAGAATTTGAATTCATAAAATAGTTTCTCAGTTTTTGAATTGACCGCGTAAGCAGTTAAAAAAGTCAGCTGAGTGACAAGCATGGGATTTTTGAAGGAGGGTGTAGAGAATGTCTGATGGTGGATGTGTGTGTGTATTTGTTGTTGAAAATTTTTCTCCAGACAGTTGTGACGGGGAGTCGTCGTCCTCGTCGTCCAAATCCAAGACCAAGAGAGTCCGGACCACATTCACAGATGTGAGTAATTATTTCAATGAACGTATAATAATTTCTAAGAGTATATAGAGGAGAACACTTTAATTTTTACTCGAACACGTATAAGCTACATATTAAGACTTCAAGATTAAGATATTAACTACATATTACGAATATTTAATTGACACCAAAACTCCATTAGTATCGATCGTTGTAAGTTCTCCAAATTTCACCAAAGAGTCCAGGTCTTGTTGAGTCAACCGAACCTGAATAGGTGTTTCTTGTGGCTGAATTTGAAGGAGACGTCCAATAGATTGTTGTTGTTGTAAGTATTGTTGACGAAATCCTAGAATAGGATGTAAGCTTTCAATCATTTCAAGGGCACTATCTGTAAAGTAGGGAGACATTCCTTTGAGCTTCGAAATATCTGGGTAGATATTGCGAAGAGCATACTTTAATTTTCCTCGAATCTCCCTAATATTAGTTGACCATAATGAGAGACAGTTTGTCCGACCAAAGTCATGAGCCTGAAACATTTGCAAAAACACGAATTGACATTACTAGAAGTAAAAAAGTTTAACTTCAGCATACAAAATATAAAATTTACCTCATGACGCAACAAGAAATCCAAGGGTCCTTTGCATGACTGTTTAATTTTTGGAAGTTGAACAATTTCCGCTTTTGAAGAACCAGCTGGTGGCAAAGGAGGAGGTGGTCTCTCTTTCAGTGGAGAAGCAGGTCGAGGGTCACAAGGAGGAGGAGAGTCTGGTTCAGATTCACTCACAACTATCTCTTGATGTTTCTTATTTTGAATGTCAGTCAATAATTTCTTGTGCTCCTCCAAAGCACGGGCAACATAATGCGCCATTTCACTTTGTGTAGTGGTAGCATATTTCTAAATTGAGCCCCCAATGATAAATTTGAAACAATCTGGTCCAAATTCACAGTTGTCCTTATCTAGGCAAGTCATGTATGCCAAGTATTGTTTGAACACTCCTAATAAAATCAAATGAGGACATTAATTAAAATACAATTATGAGTAGTTTGTGTGTGTGTGTTGGAGAGTTACTGAATAAATAAATAATACTCACCTGGTGGACCATTATCAATTCGTACATCAATCCTTTTCATATTATTTGATGTATCGTCATCATCGTCCTCCTCATCTTCATCGTCATCGTCGTCCTCATCTTCATCATCATCGTCAACTGACTCAACTGATTCTCCTTCATAGAAAAACTTTGCACACATACCAGACGGATTTCCATAAAGATGCAGATCCTCTGAATTTTCAATTAATTGTTTCAGTTGAGAAGGAGTTTCTTGAGTAATTCTAGTCATTAGTGGGAGGCCTTTTAAATTGTCATCAATACGGTATACATATGCTCGCCACAAAGTTTCATCATCGCTGTGAACTAGATATGGACTTTTGCACTGTATACTATGGAAAGCAGATATCAAATTATTGTATGTAGCATCTTCTGCATAAAAAGGATGGATGTCTCTGGTAAAAATAAATAAAAAGAACGCTGCATCGTGAATTTGTGTGTGGTTTATCTGGATTAAAGAGATATTAATCATTGTCGTCATAAAATACTTAATTCTTGTACATATTCCATGTCTAGTGAGTCCATCCTGACCAACAAAAGCTTCTTCAATGAGGTCAATAATATTCATTTTAGGGTGTGATCCATCATCCGGTACTACATCACTCTGTGTCTCAACTAAGACACCTCCATTTACTGCTTGCAGGAATGATTCTAATTTATCTGTAGTACACACCGGGTTTCAGTAATTCGTTTAAATGTATACACAAAAACATTTAAATAAATAACAAATAAGACAACGTATCGGATAAATTATTACCTGGAAATTTCATTGATGAACGAACTGCAGACTTTTGTTCTCTCGCTATTCTCAAAATCTGATCTCCCATATGTCCAAATTCGGATGTAACAAGGCGATAAACGCAAAGTACACCACGACCACACAGTAATCCAGAATCCAAAAAAATGGGCCTTTCCTGTAATAGTGATTTCGATAAATTACAGAAAAGTGAGTATTGTGTGTGGGAAAGAAGATAGTTGT
>WJFB01002036.1:0-23073 GCA_009870185.1 Pygmarrhopalites habei
AATATTTTGTGTGTAAAAATTTCGTCGTTCGAAAAGTTAAATATTTTCATTCATTCTTAACCTCATCTGATGGAATGTCAATCGTGAGTTATGATAGGAATGTTTGGGGAACCGTCCCCTTGCTAGAAATCCAAGAAAACTAGGGCGACTATTTAAAGCAGACAGAGTGTAATGGATGTTGACTTTAACGAGAGGGGAAGAGACACGTTGTCTTTTTGTCCATGTCAAAATTGATGGCTACTATTCAATAAATATGCATACTGTAGAAGTAGTTTAAAAGTTTTCCAGCTAAAATCTTCCTCTTTCCAATCCATTTAAATTGAAGGTAAACATTTGTTCTTCATTTTTTTGTCTCTCCGTCAAGATTACTCAGAATTTACGGCTCGGGTATACATCCTGGGATCTGTGTGTTGTCATGCCCATGTTGTCGTGCCCATACTGTTCATGCCTATGTTGTCCATGCCCACATTGTCCATGCCCATGTTGTCCATGCCCCATAATGTTCGTGCCCATATTGTCCATACCAGAATTTTGTTTAAACAAGATGTTATTGGGACTAAAAATTAAGACTACACATACAAATACAAAACAATATCATGGTTTTATCATACACATTTCTTCCTATGCCTTCTTCAGCGTCCCCATGCACACATCTCACAGTTCACAAACAGTCGTCACACACACATATGTCCACCTTAATCCCCTCTTGGCCACACCCGGAAAAGACACGACGAACAGTTTCTAAGAATCTTAGAAACCTTCGTCCCCGCGATCTGATGGGGTAGAGTACATTGCGCTTGTAGACCCAAGCCGCAATGTACTTATCAATTAGACCAACAGCATTGCAGGTCCGAAGGTCATGCTTCAGACCCTTCCAAAGACTTTCAAGGGTATTGTCGTGGACTTTCACCCTGAAGTATGTTGTCTGCCATAATAGGGTTCTTGATTTTTTAAGATTTCTTGTTTTCATAAACGTCTTAAAATTATAATAATTTTAAAAGCTTAAGTTATTAATTAATAAAATTATTCTGCCATCAATTGTAGTAAGGGTGCCTATTTGATTCTGTAATGTTAAAGGCAATCGATATGTAATATGCATGTGTACTTACTGAGAGATGCATGGACACTGTGTCATGAACAATACAATACGGGGTATGGACAGTGTAGGCATGAACAATATGGGGCATAGACAACATGGGCATGGACATTACTGGCATGGTTGTATTTCTTGACTAACCCCGTTTATTTTATTCGTGGCATTATAGATTGCCTCTCGACTTTTTCATTAGTTTTTAAAAATTGTTTAATTATTTCAGTTGAGGATGAGAGGAGAGATTTTGAGTGTCAAGGGGGTCAAATGAAATATATTTTCAATTAAAGTAAAAGCTTGTTATTCTGTCCTCAATTCAAGTGTTGTGTGTATACGTGGTTGTTCATACAATTTATTCTCAAGAGGATTTATTTTTATCAACTGAAAAAAAATCTCGCGAAAAAAAGGAGTCTGTGTACAAAAATAAAGAGGTGTGTATATGTTTTTTTAACCTTTCCTCTTGTCTGTCAGGTCGTTTCTTTGTTCTTTCAATATTGTGACATTTTATACATTATGCATTACCTGCATCCACAATTCAGACACTGCTAACCTGGTTGATCCACATTTATTTACGTGTCCTTTGTTGTTGTTGTTGTCGTCGTTGTTGAAATAAATATGAGAATGAGTTAAAAAATAGACAACTGGTTTTTACCCATTTGGGAAAAATCTCAACTGACATTGCACGACACACACACACACACACACTCCAACAACATATCACTGATCAAATTGTCCGTGTGTGTATTTAAAATATGATTATGAAAACTAGAAAATTACATAATTGAATTGTACATCTCTCTTTTTCTCTCTCTCTTGTACTCCATGTTCCTTGTCTAAACAGAAATTGTGATGCACATTTGCATTTGTTGAGTGTGGAGTTGAGCAATAAGTTGAGAGTTCCTTGTACTCTCTCTCTCTTCATAATTTTTGTGATTATTTACACTCACTCTCCCTCTCCATTTTGATTATAAAATTCTTTCCCCCTCATTGTACAGCAAAGAGTGTGTTTGTGGAGGAGGTTAAAAATGGGTTTGACACACACACACTCACTCTCTACATGTTATGAGTAGAGTGTACAAAATTGAAAGCTTGTCCAATCTTTTCATTACATTGATTAAGCGTGTGTGTGTCTGTGTGTAATGAGTGAACTTCCACTGGATCTCATCATCTTCAGAATGAGCATCAAAATAATGGAATCCAAGGAAATGGAGAAAATATTTCATACTGGTGTGTGTGTGTGTGTGATTGCTATTTGTGGTGAACATTCCGAGAAAACTTTTTTGCGCCGTTTCTCCTCCCCTTTGACACATTCAATTGATTTCAGAAGAAGTGGAGGGATAAGGGTGAAAAGGAAGGTCACATCTCAATTCAATATATTGTATCTATACAAAGCCAGGGAAAAAATTGAATTTTGGAAAAATGAGATTTTACGACATATTTTGAGGTACAAGAAATTTTGTTCAACTTCAACGCCGTTCAGTCCACTCGACTCTCGTCCAGGGTTTTTACTTGTATTAAGATACAGTTTTTCTAAAACATTTTCCGAGCGTTTGCGTTGTTGTGGTTGGATTAAAATAAATAGATTCAAACTGTTTTTTCCCTAAAAATTGTAATTTGATTAAACTTGCACTCTAGTGGAATTTTCCATTGTTTGAACAAAGAACGTCCTTCTACATGTAACTTGTGTCAAACTTTGCCAAAATTATGTACGTATCCGTAAGATTTTGTGTTCATTAAACTAGTGCGCAATTGACGGAATGACATCCCCAAGATAGAAAGGAAAGAAGAAGAAGAGAAGAGGTCTCCAGTCTAGTCCAAATTGTATTTGTAAAAATTGAGTAAAGACTACAAGGGAAGAAAAAGTGGATCAAGTTAGAAGGACAGTTGTACAAGAAAGGGAAAGCATGAGAAGAAGGAGACAAATAGAAGAATTCCCCACAGTATAGCATATGGCACTTTTTCCTTCTCACTTCTTTCACCGCACACACAGTTTCCAGACTGTGTGTGTGTGTGTGAAAGAATTGTACAAGTCATTCTTCCTCTATATTTTACACACACTTTCTGGATTTTTCTTTGACTCGTCGCCATCCTCACGAGCGTCATTGAAGAGAGAAGGAGAATGACTGAGTATCGTTCTCACGCTGTGCAAAAAAGAGCATACATTTCTCCCTCTCTACACTCTCTACACTGTTGCTCCAGCTCAACTCTCCAGAGCTGCGTTTAGAGAGAGAGAGAGAGAAAGGCAGAATTTTCACTCAAAGATTGGAGACTAGCACTTGCACCACACACACACACTCACATCGGAGGAGAGTGGGTAAAAGGCTGGAGAAAATGGAACATATGGTGAATATAGGCCATGATGCCAGGAGGAGAAGGAGGAGGCAGCAGCATATGATCCTTCTCCGTGGTTCCAACGGAGACATAAATCAAGTCCACTGCACAGCCCAGCCCAGCACTGTACGGTATACTGTGTGTGTGTGTGACTCTCTTTTGTATTTTCTCCAGGACTTATATTCTCCATTTGTATTATATTATGCCTCACACACACACACAGCATCGCTGTGTGTGTGATGCTGTGCTACTTCAGGAAGGAAAGAATGGAGCTGTAAATGTAATTTGGCATACACACACATACTGTTCTGTCGCTCATGGTTCACAATCTGGTGTGTGTGTGATACACAGGATCTCTTTAATATGATTTTACAAGGAAAATTCCATACAATAGTTGACGGAGAGAAGGATGGAGATGGAGAGTGAGACACACAAAGAGAGAAAGGCTAGGCTGTACAGTAAAAAAAGGAGGAAGGAGTTTTTTATAGCCTCAACTTTTAACTACAGCAGGGAAATGGCAAATAGGAATAGAAATAGGGCGGTGGTTCCGCGGTGGTTTTCTCCATCCGATAAATGACCCGACTATTTTTTTTCTCTTCCCATCCTGTACCGTAATTCCTGTATTGTGTGTACCTCCAAGGATTCTTTTGTCCATAAAGTAGCGGTTAATAGACAGGAGTGTAGACGACCCGGGTTGTGTGGTAGGATTTACCCGTGTTTTCCACTACCCTTTTTCCCCTCCTCCTTTAGGCTATTAATCGGGTGAAAAAGATGGTGGAATTTTATGTGGATTTGTAAGTGGAGATGAGTAGCGTGTATGTGTGTGTGTCTGTGTGTTTTTCCAATTTTTTGAATGTTGGCATTGACCACGTTGGACTTACGTGTGTGTTGTCATTGTGTTCGTGTTGTGTCGTACTACATTTCACTGGGACATTACATGTTACTGTGTGTGTTGTGTGTTTATGGAGAGAGAGAGAGAGAAAAAAAAATGGAATTAAATGAGGGAGGACAATATGAGGGACGTTAAGGACATGCTATTAGAGTCAGACAGAGAGTAACAAGCTATAATGTTACATTGGGACAAAAAGAAGAGTGTGTCAAGTGTAAAACTGGAGTTTTCCATACACAATTCCGTACAGACAAACACACATCATACTTAGCTTCTGTACGATTGTGTTTGATATGTAATGTACACACTACACTAGAGAGAGAGAGAGAGAGAGACACGATACACATTTTCAAAATAGTAGTTAAAGTTATCATTGATTTTCTCCTGCCTGTCCTCGTCTTTGTCATCGTCCTTCTTCAAAAAAAAAGTTTATACAACATTTTACTACCATGACTGACTGTGTGGAGGTGGCTTTCACTCCCGCACTCTCTCTTCCCGTCTGCACAGTTGAGAGTTTGTATTTAGCCATGGAAGAACCTGGAAAAAGAGGAGGAGGAGAAAATAGGACGTTGATAAGGCGTGGGAGGAGAAACTTCACATGCCATGTACATAATTCTTTACACAGACACACACACACACACGTATTACACTACAGGCGAAAAAACCAAGCTTTTCATTTTTTCCCTCCTTTCCCTCTCTATTTTAAAACATAATAGGAAAGTGTCGGGTCTCCTACTCCTCCTACTATAAATATAAAAAATCGTACATGTTGTTTAGTCTCTCAATTCTCCATGTGTATGATGGGATCCAGACTCACCAAAGTAAAAGTACATGGACAGATTCAGCCCCATGGCATGACCATACCATCAGGGAAAAAAGGATCAATGAGATTCGCAAGGACTAGTGAAAAGGGATATGCAAATATTCTTGTTTCTTTCCTCCCACCCACAACTTTTGATTTCAATGGGAGAACCATTCATCCTTCCTGTTCTAAACAGTTAGGAAAAAAGGTAGAAATGGTCCAGCCGCAGCTCGCAAAAACCTTGCAAAGATTTTTTTGCAAACTACGAATATTTCCCAAAATATTTGGATATTCTTAGCTCCAACGATTGCAGATTTATGGAAGGGGGATAAAACATTTTTAGTAAATTTATGAAGAGAATTTTTTGCAAAAAAAACGTAGAGGATAATTTTTGGAACCTTATAAAAATCCAACACTTTTATCCTATGATTAAAGTATAGTGGATCCTCCTGGTGATTTACATGAGTCCCCTCTCAAAATTGAGGAGTGAAGGCCAAGTGAAGAACGTTTTTTCCAGTTTTCTCTCTCTCACCCTCCCTCACACACACACACATTCACCTCCCTTCATTTTATTTATAGTCATCGATTGTTAAATCACATTCTACCAAATAGAACGTTTATTAGAGGAGGAGGAGGGTTAGATCGTGATTTCCAAAAAATGAGAATTGACTTTACAGTCCTCCTTCTCTCCTCGATCCTCCACAACTACGCAGACATTTAAGAGAGAGAAATCCGCTTCTTTTTTTGTCTCTCAAAAATGCTTCCTATTCGATGAGGAGGAGGAGAAAAAAAATGTTCATTTTTTTTGCTGGAAGGTTCATCTGGAAGGAAAATAATGTGAAGAGATGTTCTCTCTCTCTCTCTCTCTCTTTCGCACAAAGTATGGAGTGAAGGGATATTGAGGCGCAGACTGATTCGCATGTTCAGCGCAACTACGTCTGCAGTCCTAAAATCTTTATTCAAACATACGTAAGAAAACTGTTGTATGTGTGTGTGTTGGGTGAACGGAGAGGAGGAGGAGACGCTGTTGCTTTTACATTGAGTGTGCAGACTGTGTAGAGAGAAGGGATTTTTGTTCAGACTGTTGCTGTTCTGCCTGCCTGTACTATTCGTCCTCGACGTATTTGACTCTATTCTATTTTGTGTGCCTGTGTTTCTGTGTGATGTGAAAGGATATATTGGATCCATTCTACTTTGGTTGGCAGTTGCCTCTTGACTCTACACCGTGTTGGTTGGTTTGGTTGTGAACTCACTTCTCTCTCCTTCTCTCATTCTTGTACATGGACACTTGAATGTGTGTGTGGTGGACATTGTTGTTGTGAGGAATTATTGCAAATACAATTAAATAGGAGGGATCAATTCAACACATTCAGTCAGAGGGAATATTATAATTTACAAAAAAAGTCAAAAGTGTTATCTAGTATCACAAAACAAAAAGTTTCAGCTCCTGTCACATCATTTTTCATTGCCATTGTTGGAAACAGTCAAAAAATTGTTACCATATCTTAATCCACATTTAATTTTTGAGAAAATTAAATCTACATTTGTCCTGCTCTGCTCCTGGAACTCTTGTTCAGTCTCCTGTGTTCAGTTGAATTTTAAGTCGAGTGGCGTCGAACTCGTTCAAATTCTGTCATTCTTGTCGTGTGCGTGTGTGTGAAGGGAAAATCCTGGAAAATAAGAGATTCCAAATTCTGAGTCAAGATTTTTTGGATTAAAAGGAGAAAAATTTCCTAACGTGGATTTCCTACTGGCTCATACTATTTTAGTGTCTGGGAAGAGAGAAGAAAAAAAAATATATCAAGTTTACATTCCAAGTTTTTCCTCTTCTTGTCTTCTACTGTGTTTTTTTGTGTGCATCTCTCATCTTCCCTCTCATCTCATCCCGTGTGTCTCTCTCTGTGTGTGTAGCTCCATTATAGAGGAAAAAAAGTCTGAAATAACGTATACACAATACAAGTCTCTTCTTCTACTACTTCTACTTCTAGTTCAGAAATAGCAGCCAGCTCTTTTTTACCCCAACGTCTCTTCTCTTCTCTGCCTCTGTTTCTCTATCTCTCTCTGGGTGATTCCCCTTAACAAATATCTGCTCTCATCTTTTCTGGTCTTCAATTCATTTTGTGTGTACAATCCTCCGGAGTGTGTTTTTGTACAGTCAGTGGAATCCAAAAGTTTTTCTTTTTGGAAAAAAATGAAGTGTGGACTACTCAAGACAAATTTCAACAAGTTGGACTTTACTACGACCACCTCTGCTACTACTACTTTTGTTGTTTGCAGTTGAGTGAATTTTTTCCAGTTTTGAGTATACATATGAGGAGGTGTCAGTTGAGAGAGGGTGTTGAAAGAACATAATATTTTTGAAAACACAGTTTTAACAAAGTTGTGGCTTTTGTGGTCTTCAAGTCTCCGTGTGGTGATCGTGTTTTGGTGCTACTATATAGAAAAAAACTCTTTTCAATAATTAAAATATTTCTCATTCTCCTACAATATTGGTGTGATCCATTGTCAGTGATATAATAGAAGAGGAGAAGAGGAGAGCTAAAAATAAAATCACAGAGGAAAATTTCTGCTGCTGCTGTGAAATCAAGCAGTGCTGGAATTCAACAGTTGGAAAGGATCTCTCATCTCCACTGCCCTAGTCAACGAGGTACAAAACACACAACAAAATTGTGTAGCATTGTGTATTTCAAAAATGAAGTCTTTTTTCTAAAAAAAATGTTTTATGTATCGCACAAATCAGTGCTAATTGAATTATGGTGTGTGTTCATCCGCGCTGTTCTGTTTTAAATGAAGAAATATATTTTTGAATCTACGGTTAAATTACGTGTCAAGTGCACAGTCGAGTCCCTTTTTCTATTGTGTGTTTTAATTTGTGTTTATTCTTAAAAATGGATCAAATATTAATATGTCCAGATTCCTTATCCACCACCATCTAATTTGGTACAATATTTGGTAATCTCAGTTTAACACTCGTGTAAAACACGGACGTGCTCTACATAATCCAATTTTTTCTTTCTCTGTCTCTCTCTATCTAAGTGGAAATTTCCATTTCCATTCGAAGGTATGACTATGTACTCCTTGTTAGTGGTTTGAGTGTGTGTACAATAAGTTTTGTCTATGTGAGGAGTGTGTGTGTGACTGTGTGTTTGGAAAAGTTAATTGCATGAGAGAATTATTGTAGATGATTATCAAAGGAGTGATCCCGTACCTCTCTGTGTGGGTGGTACATTATGATTTTATGATGGAAAACTTTGTCTCTCTACAATTGTATTTGTTGTGTGTGGAGTTTTGAAGTCGTAAAAAAGGAGCAGTGGTTAAGTTAAGTTAAAATTGTACATGGATGCGAAAAAAATACTTTTTCTTAATTTAACAACTTTTATTTTTAATACTCTACGTCTCTCTCTCCCTCTCTCTCTCTTCGTGTGTGTGTTTGGTAGGTACTATTAAATTTCTAAAAGGTGGGAATTTGTACAGTGCAAAGAGAAAAAAAAGAGATTACAAATTCATTCGAGAGCAGAGACAAAAAATTCATAACATATTTTTTATTCCCAAAATATTTTTTTGATGCATTTGTAAATTACAAACTGCAAAATTTTCTCATTCATTTGCAACCCTGAAATTGAGATTTGTACGTCAATTCCATTTTTAGACGGAGGGAAGCCAATCAATTGGAACTGCACCATCCAAAAAAATTTATTTTTCTGCACATTCTGCACTTGCATCTGTTGTGGTTGCCATTATTAGCATGCAAAAATTAAGTGACAGAAAATGAGTATGGCTGTGTGTGTCACTTCAAATGATAATTTGGTTTTTTGGGACATTTTCATTCATTTTCCAAAGAAATATTAGGCTAGACGGGGGAATAGACTATGCATTTTAATTCCTCAAGTTTTGTTTACCAGTCAACAAATTCTTCACTTTTTTCTCATCAGTGAAGACTTTCAAACGACTACAGTTACTAAGCTTTTTTTTGCACACACGTTTACAAATAATTTCACACCTCCTCTTTTTCACTCCTTGTCTATCAGAACTTTGTCATGGGTTGAAAACTTGTTAGCCGATTACAGGTAGACTGCTGACTGCTGTGTGTGTGTGTCAAAAATTGACACATAAAACTGTCAGTCAGATGAATGCAGAATGTTTTGGGAAAAAATTGTTTTTTTTTTGCAAAATTAAAATATATCGACTGAGCTTCTATCTTTTACGATATGATCACGACAATTGTACAATCCAACTGGTTTCTCTCTCTCTATGTAATGTGTACGTGTGTGTGTGTGTGTTGGATTTGGTGAGAAATTTATTAAGTGTGGAGATGTTTACTTAATAAAATGGTTCTGTCATCACATCACCCTTATTATAAAAGTTCAACTTGATGCAACAATTAAATTATGGTAGATTTATGAATTCATCTTCACTGCTCATAAAGAGACCCAGGAATTGTTGACCTTATTTATTTTTTAAAAAATGCATCCACTCATCAAATCGTAATACATATTTTTAATTTGTGTTTTCCTATTTTACTCTACAAAGTGTTTAACTTGTTGTACAGTTTTTCTTCATTTAGAAAAATGTGAATGGACTTTTCATGTCGAGGGATATCACAATTTTCTTGATAAATTTTTCCCTGATTTAATTGAGTGAATGGATTTTTTAATGTGGATTGTGGAAAAATGATGATGATTTTGTCCAGTTATCCTGGTTGTTGTTATTTTCCTCATTTTATCTTGTTGACCATATTTTCCCCATATCTAAATGTGCAGTGCAGGGAATAAAATGGGAGGATTGTTTCAAAATTCTTTATAATTATGCATAGTCATTTATTAGGTACAATTACACACACACTCATCACTCACTCAAACTGACTTAGTATCCTCAAAAGGTCGTCCTTATTGTCCTACTAGTCAAAAAATATGACGGACTTGTTTTTTTCCATATCAGGAACAGATTAAAGACGCCAGGCAGTGCAGAGTCAAAAAAATCCATGCCATTTAAATACTCGAATGCGATTATTGTTTATTGATGTGTGTGTGTGTGCCTCTTATATAATAATGCATGATTGAACTTGTAATTAAAAAATTTGTATGGGCAATTATTGCATTCTCTTCCATAGTTTGATGAGAACAGACAGTCGTCAACCAAATATATATATTACCATAAGTAAAGTCAATTGGCATTGCACTACTTTTCTTCATAATAAGTTCACAGTCAACTACAGTTTGACTTTGATAATTATGTAACGATTGAATTAATTCAATAATTTTGAAAAGATTTTTTTAACTGTAAAGTCTGGCGTCTGTGGAAAATTCTAGATTTGGGAGGAGGAGACAAAGATAGGAATAGAAATTTGAATTGTTGTTCTCTGCACAACAACAGTTCAACACGTATCATTTTTTTTGAAGTCGTATAATTATATTGAAAAGAGTATGGAAAGGATGGACTCATTGTTCGGGCACACACACACACACACACCATAATGTACAATAAGTGAGTGTGTGTGGGGGAAAGGGGTTTTTGATTGTGGGATCAAGGTCAATTATTGAGTGACATGGTTACACACTATCACCCAAATGTGATTTGACAATCAAATCTAGTTCTACTGTGTGTGTGTGTGTGTGTGTGATATTAAACTGGATAACTCAAACAATCTTATGAATTAATGATGGACAGTACAGTATGTAATGTGTGTCGTTAGGTTGGGTAGTTACCAGAAGTACAGGATTGTGTGTGTGTGCGGGGAACATAAAACGTTGATCTATAATCATATTATGATGTCTTGTCCAACTCTCATTCGTCCAACGTTCTTTGTTACTAGGAAATCATAAAAGTGGATTTAGAGAGAGGGAGAGAGAGAGAGGAAAAATTTTTTAAATAATACTTTAGATTAAACGTTGATGAATAATTTGGGTACTCAAACACACACACATGCATATGTAGAATATGTACAGAAATAGAAGGGAGATTTCGTTTTCCATTCGTTTTTGTATAAAAAAAAGTTCCATTTTGAGTGCAAACTGAGTCAGCCTCATTTTAATTTCCTAGATCAATGGGATTACTCATATTGCGGGGAAAAATTGGTAATCTCGAATTAAATGAAGTCTTTGATGTAGTATTGCGCTAGCACGGGGTAGGTTCCTGTTCCTCATAATTTAAATAGCTAATGTTAATGTAGGTTCTTCCTTTGTGGGTATTTTTTTTGCATATTACAATTTCAAAAATAGATAAAAAGAGTTTACTATTTATATAATGTGGAATTGGACAAGGAAATCCCTACTCATTTACTTAGTGTGTGTACTGTGTGTTGTATAATCGTAATAAGGTTTGTGTGTTTGTGTGCATTACGATTAGTTAAAATTTTTATTATTATTATAACGCCGCTAATTGTGGTTGGAAGCGCCCCAGTAATTTGGATACGATAGTAAGGCACACAGTTTCTGTGTGTGTGTGTGTAGATTTAGGACTTGTGTACTTTTGAACGATTTCCGGACAATTCAATTTTTTACTCTGTTGGATACATGGATCAGATTTTGGTCTAGTTTTTTCCTCGTTATTTTGTGGTCAATAGGAAAAATGCAGTTTTACTCGGAAGTAGAAATTAAATACGCCCACGCGCGCACACACGTGCCTGTAAAGTTTAAATTACAAAAATAAGTCCATGATTCTCTTTCTTCCAGATCTAGCTAAGTAGTAATCATATCTCATTTAAATAGCATTTTTTAAGAATTGGGATAAGCAGAACATTTGTGTCTGCACAAATTGTATCAAAATTAAAATGTTAAGCCATTTAGAAAGAAGATCTCTCTCTCTCTCTCTCCTGTGTTCAAGATATTACAAATGCTCTACACGTTTACGAGTTTGCCACTCTATTTTCTCCTGACTCTCTCGTCTTACTCAGTCTCCATTGCATGATTCTTAATGTTACATCATAGAGGAGTATAGGAGGAGAGGGAGTGTGAAGATTGGATTACTTTTTTAGTCCTGCACTTTGAGTCTTACCATTTCATCTTACACAGTACAGTCTGTAATGTGAAGTGTGTGAGAGAGAAGAAGAAGACTTGTTCCTCAGGAGATGTTGAGCTGATGGAGAAATGTTTCTGTTCACCCCTCGTATTTTTTGACAATACAAATATCTAACTACACCGTTCCCTGAGTAGACACACACACACACACACACATAGATGTCATAAAGAAAGAAGAATAAAAAAAGAAGATTGGATGCTGTTCGTAGTTAAAAGGAGGAGATGGGGGAATTTCAGTGGAAATGAAGACCTGGCTGTAGGGAAAGTGGATTGTGTATTATGGATTTTATATTGGTCGTAAAAATACGGGTTTTAAACAGTAGTTGTACTGCCTATGTCGTCTTCTTCTTTCTTTCCTCTTTTCCTCCTCATCATTTACATTATCTTGTACCAGTAGAGTGTGAGCTTAGGTGGTTAAGATGGAGAACGTCTTTCACAAGATTTACTATCAAAATTATTATCTCTCCATCCCAGACCATTTCCCTCTTCATTTAAATGTTATGAGAAGGGGATTAGAGGATGTGGTTCACAGTAGAAATGGAATGGAATGTTGCAATTTTGGTGTGTGTATCGTGTGTGTGGGGGGAGGAGTGTGTTTTTCTCTTCTGTTTTTCCAAAATTTTGTTGACACCATCAAAAAACGAGTAAAAAAACAAGGATAAAAGGAGATGATCCATGGGATTAGGTTAAAAATTGTTATAAATAGGATTTTCTTAAGGTTATTTCTGTCTACATGTTAATAGGCAGGGGGGGGGGGGGGGGNAGATGATCCATGGGATTAGGTTAAAAATTGTTATAAATAGGATTTTCTTAAGGTTATTTCTGTCTACATGTTAATAGGCAGGGGGGGGGGGGGGGGACGTGTGTGTGTGTTTTCTGGAATAAGGAAAAATAATGATGATAAAAATAAATGATGAGACAGGATGGATTCTATGGAGAGAGAGAGACACTCGTCAAACTCCTGAAACTCCAATAAATAAATTGACATTTGGCCCTCATTTAGGCTAATGAACCAACGTATTTTAGTAAGTAAGGATTGTGTGTGTTCGTAGTAAAGTTGTATGATGAATATTTAGCTTGTCAATATGAAATAACTTCCACAAAGACTTCCTATTAATAGAATTAGTAGGTACTATTGTGTGGGAGGTTTTTTTTATTACTTCTCTCTCTCTCTACACAACTTTTGTGTGTTCGGGAGTACGTGCTACACACACAAGACAATTGCTGTGTAACGCATAACGTAGGTACTATAATTATAAATATTGACCGACTTGGTACGATATTCCGGTAGAAATTCCAATAATAATGGTAAAGAGAGTAGAGGGGGATGAATGACTCAAATGGGAGTCAATTAACAGTGCATGTCAGAAATAGACTGTAAGAGGGAAAAAATTGATTCATTATTAATTAGATAGTAAATAAAAGAGTAAAAATGGTAAATATTTGTGTGTTCAGTGTTCACATGTGGGATTCTACATGGAAATGAACTGAGATTACGGGCATGTGTGAGACAGGGTTTTGATTTAATTAAAATATATTTGCAAAATGATTCGTACTTTTTGTGAATGGAATTTTTTGGATTCATCTTCACTGGTTCTATTATTGGAGTTGATTTTGACGTTTAATACAAAAAGGATGTTGACAGTTGAAGCACAATGTATAATTAATAATAATTGGAATTCAGGATGTGTAATTGTATGGATCAATATTTAATTTTTCAAAATAAATAATAAAAATTTGTTTCATTTCTCATAAAAAGGGAGTGAATGTACAAATAGAAAAACATTGGGTTTTTTCCACATCATTTTTTTAACTGTCCTCCTCTCAGACTCAGCACAATCATTATGTAATTGACTTGTTGTGTGGAAGGAATGTCAAACAAAGACTTGGTCACAAAATTATTTAGAACTGAAAGATTCACATTTTGACTAGTCTCAATTCCATTGTGTGTGTATTAATCAAAATTATGAGTTGGAGAAATATTTAGAGGGAAATTTTGTCATCTGGACTTTGCTCTTTCTCTCTCTCTCTTTATGTAACTGACACAAAACAAATTGTTTGTTTAATTTGTGTGTGTATGTGAAACTCATGCTGGGTTATGCGAATTCTGTTCGACACAATGACTAGAATGAGAAGAAGAATTTGATTGGGATGACAGAAATAATTAGAACATCTCTTTCATGTTTTCATTACACACGTACACCTACACACACACACACACACACACACACACACACACACACAATGGAGTGCAACTGATGATGATGTGGGAGTTTCTTCAGATAAATTACAAACCAACATGACACACATGTCATATGATAATACCACTGGAACACACTGACACTCTTCTAAAATCAAAACCCAATGACTCTTTGGTGTGGAAAATGACTTGCTTTTTCAATATTATTCTACACTTCCGTATTCAAAACGAGGGAAAATAAATGCAGTCATTTTCACATGTGGAAATGTATGAAGAGGACACGGAAATAATTCACGTGTGTTCCAACGTGACTGATGTAGGGTGTCAAGAAATATAACGTGTTGACAGAGTACAAAAGATGAATTTTAATACAGAATGCTTTAAAGTTTAAACAGTATATGACAAACATAACTCTAATGCTCCTACAAGAGAAAAAAACACTGAACTTTTTCCCGACCGTCCCGGGGAATGCTTTCGCCGAGCGGCGTCGAAGTTGTGCATTTTTTCTCCTTCCATTTTTTGTGAACTTTTCCAATTAAATAGTTCCTACTAATTTACATAGTTTATTGAATGATGACACTGAATACTACGAATGTTTAAAAATACAAATAGTTATTATTTTTATCATCCCACCTTCTTCTCCATCTCTCCCTTTATTTCTAACTCTTTGTGTGGGAGTAACCTTTGTACATTTATGGAATGATTTCATACTTTAGTATGTCTCACTAAAGATTTTCTCGTGTGTTTCGTTTTAATTGCATCATATCCAAAACTTTTACTCCCTTCAATATAAATGACTGTGTCACACAAGTTATACGTTTTCTTATGACAATCTCGACGTCTAAATAGTAATTTTATTGTTGTTTCATTCACATTCAGAGAAAAATAGGACGATTCATTCATAGAGGAAGCTAAGAAAATAAAAATTTAATACGCAGAAAAAAATACAGAAAGTGTATTCTTTTCATCAAACAAACTTTGAACTGATTATCAATCACTAGAACGTAGAAAAAAATATATAGTTTGATAAAAGTTTTTAGTCTTATGGTCAAGTTCAACAGGTCATCATCATCGCTTAGTCACATTTCTCTGAATATGCATAACCCAATTCCAGTATATTGAGAAATGATGCTAAAAAATGGGCTAAAAAATTTTTTTTGTTGCCCCAGACAACGCTCATGAAAAATTTTGATGAGGAATAACAAAATAATATTGAATTTAAAAAAAGAAAGCAGGGAAGAAGAAAAGATGTGTAGACAGAGCATTTCAGAGGTGATGTGATTGTGACAGCTGACAGATAAATATGTTTTAATCGTATGCAAAATTGTTATAATTAATTCCATCCAGACGAGGCTGCTGTTTCTCCCGCATAAGAATAGAGGAAGAGGGAGATATCGGAGTAGTTGTTGTTCAAATTAATATTATAATGATGTAGCTTGGAGACTAAAGGAGGGTTTTCCGGGAAATCAGGGATTCTCTCTTCACAAATTTTTCAATCTCTTCACGAATGTGTGCCCAACATTTCCCAATCTTGTCAACAACAACAACATTCTATAGTCTATTAATTTTCACTTGAAACAGAGAAGAAAGTTAAGGCCAATGTACTTCAATTAAATCGTTTTTCAAATTCTAACTTCCTACAAAATAAATAAGCGCGGACAATTTTTTTAGTTTACTGGAATTCTAAATGAAATTAATGAGTACTAAATGTGTGTACAGTAAATGATGAATTAGTGTCCGGGCACTTTATTGTAGCCGGTATCAAATAGTAGCCGGGGCTTTCTCCACTTAATTACATTAGGAAGACATGCTTTCACCGGCCAAAATTCCAAAAATTTTGAAATAGTGGCCGAGGCCACTACTATTCATCATTTACGGTATTTTATTTTTGATTTGCAGAGATGGGAGTAGAGGATTTTGACGCATTGAGTGTGACGGATAGTGGTGTTTTTAGTGACTGTAGCTCAGGTCGAAGTTCACCAGTCTCTTGCAAGGAGGGGGTTGGGGGTGAAAGGGAAAGATTTGCCATTCTCACTTATGAGCAAGTTAAAAGGTGAGTGTCACTCTTTAGTACTTGAAATTGAATTTAAAATGATTAATAAGAAGAAATTTGACAAATTAATTCTGAATTTTTAGATTGGATAATGTTCTCAATGAAATGGTCACGCTGGAAGGACGAGGAAATTTTCCAGCCCTAGGTAAATAATTAAATCTAATTAATCTAACTTTTTCAAATGTTTAGCTGAATATTTCGTTTTAAAATTATGTAATTTGACAGAGCTCAAGTTAAAAGAGCTTCTAATAGCCGTGAAGGACCGACTTCTGAAAGAGGGACTCAAAATTCGTGATATTCGACTGAATGGTGGAGCTGCTAGTTATGCTTTGATGACCGGTCAGTTATTTCTTTAAAAATTTGATTAAATTGAAGAATACAGTTTTCTAACAATATTGATTGTTGTATTGTGCAGAGCAATTGGACTATTGTTACGTGTGTGGTTATGGATACCAGAATGGTTCAGGGAATGAAGATGGAGGGTTGTTGTGTTCGTGTTCGGTTGTGGCTGCAGCCGCAGCAGCAGAACAATGTCCAGTGACTGGAATAATGACTGTGAGTAGTGGTGGTGGTGGTGGTGGAGCAAAGTCGAATTGTAGTTACAATGACATCGATCTGATTTTCGGAATGGAATTGTCCACCGCCAAACATTTTGACCGAGTCAAGACTGCCGTTTTGGACGCCCTCCTTGATCTCCTCCCCCCTGCGGTAACTTTCCCTTCCTCACTTTCTCTTCTATTTTCTCCTTCTAGGTAATTCAATTAATTAATTAATTGTGATATGATACAGGTGAGTCGAAAGCGGATGTCTGCATGTGCTCTGAAAGAAGCTTACGTATCAAAGATGGTCAAAGTTTGTGAAGGGGACAGGTGGTCCCTCATTGCTTTGGGAAATGGTCAACCCAGCCATTGTCCTGCTACCCTGGGCAACAAGAGTAGTCGTGGTTGTTCCGTCGAACTTAAATTCGTGGACAATATGCGACGTCAGTACGAATTCTCCGTGGACTCCTTCCAAATCGTAAGCAACAATACACAATTTTCATGAATTTCCATTTCAATGTCGATTAAAATGAAGAGATTAATTAAAATAACATTCTTCAATTTTGTAATTAAGGTTCTGGACTCTCTGATGCTCTTCTACAAGTGTGCCACCGTTCCAATGTGCCCAAGGTGAGTCCCTTGTCACTTTTTCATGACCTCGTCATTGACCTGTGAATTGTGATGATTAAATTCTCTGTTTTGAATGTAGATTCTACCCAACAATCGTGGGAGAGTCTGTGTACGGAGATTTTGCCGAAGCTATGTTGCACCTTCATCATGGACTGATTGCTACCCGATCCCCGGAAGAAATCCGAGGGGGTGGTCTCCTCAAATACTGGTAAATATTAAATTCTGATTAAAATGACAATCTTATTCATCTTAAAGTCAATCTCATTTTGTTAATCATGTTGTGTCTACACAAGCCAGGAAGAGTCATCCTCAACTGTGATTTTCCACTCGGGATATTTATAAATTTTATTTTTTTCTCCAGTAATCTCTTGGTGAGAGGCTACCGACCCGCCGACAGCCATTCCATCCAACCCCTCCAGCGGTATATGTGTTCTCGTTTCTTCATCGACTTCCCTGAGGTAACAACTTTTTCCCCATCATTTCTATCTGTTTCTATAGTTGTCCAGCTGTTCTTTCTCTGTTCATTTAACTCCTTAAAAGCCTACTCTAACCTCAACCAGAATTACTGTCAGGGTGGACATGTGTCAGATTTACTTCTCCCCCCCCCCCCTCTCTCTTTCTGTAAAGATGTGTGTGCGTACATGTGTGAAAAATGACACTTTCTCCAGTTCTCTGTCATCACCTGAGAGTTGCAAGTTTTTTTCTCTCTGTAACCCTCAACCCCTCGAGTCCTCATTAATTTTATCCGGGATTCCCATTTCCTTACACATTTCTCACTTTTGGGAAAGTCCCTCGAAGAACATCCATTTTTGAAGGGCCATTTTCCTCCCAACAAGCCCTAATTAGACTCTTCTCTCTCTCTGACTACTTTTAAAGTTGGAAAATCCCCAGCAGGATTTTTCCCTCTAAGTAGTTACACAGTAGTTAAATGTAGCCATGTTCTTTTTGGAAGTGTGTGAGAGAAGGAGGTCAAATTTTTGTAAAATGGAGGGTCACTCCTCGTGACAAATGAATGAGAGAGTATATCGTGACAACTGTATGCGTGTGTGTCTGGATTTATTGGAACTGAATTCCATTCCCCCATTTTTTTCTATTAGCTAATTCTTCTAAAACATACACACAGATAAATACACGGAGTGTACACTTTCTTGAGTAGTGTGGCTTCCTGAGACTGTTGACTGGAGTGTTGACAAGGGAAAAAATCAATATTGAAGACAACTAAATGTAATGAGTTGGAACTATTGATTTTCCTCCTTCTATTTCATTTAAGTGAATAAAAGGAAGGGAGGGAGGGAGGGAGGGAGGAGGGAAGGAAACAATAATATCATTTTTTGTGTCCTCCACACACACACACACTTCATCCAGAGTTTTTTTTTTATTAATTCGAAGAAGAATCATTTTCTGAAGTGTGTGTGTGTTTGACGTACTTCTCTCTCTCTCTCTAACTCTTGTTTCATTTGGGATATAATCCGATTTACCCCCGGACAAACGTGTGTCTGTGTACAATGGAGGAAGTCTGTTCTCTCTCTCTCTCTCTTTCTTTGTGTGTGTGTGTATTGACACAGTTACATAATACTGTATGGATCAGATCAGCCCACGTATTTGTGTGTGTGTGTTGTTTCCCTTACCTGAGATATGAGTATTTAAATATGACTTTGTAGAGTTGGAGATGAGCCACACACGCTCTCTCTCTCTCTCGAAGCACATACACATAAACAGTGACATGATGAATTAATTGATGTTTGCATATATGACCCTTTTATTGTCAATTGATGTCTCTGTCTTTATGTGTGTGTGTGTGTCTAAAAATATGATGATAAATCCATGGAATTTCCCCAACAGAAGCAAAAAGTGTTTCTCTCTTTTTTTTCTCTCTCTCTCTCTTTCCTGCTTTGTCAGAAGGAGCAGAGGATAATTGTAAATTTACAATTTGTGGAAGATTTTCATTTCCTTTCCCCACTCTGTGTGTGTGTGTGTCTACTCTGTCTACACAGGAGTAATTGATGTGATGGACATTTTTTATAGTCCCCACCACACACACAACCGTGTCACTTGTGTGTGCATTGTGTGTTGATTCAGGCTACTAGTGTTTCCTCTTCGGTTGTTCAGGCGGTTTGTTTTAATAGACTTTTTCTATACTTCCGTAATGGAATGGATGCTGGACGCTATTTATTGTATTCGTTTTCATGTCTGCACTCTCACACACGCTCTCCTCTCTTTTTCCTGGACTGTTTGTATGAGGAAGAGAGCCAACTACAAGTCTTCATGTAGTTTTAGACACGGTGTGTGTGTGTGGATTCCCCGACAAAGTACACATAAAGTATTTGAGAGCCAAAGGAATTGTGTGCAAAAAGAAATTGAGGTACGAGTAATCATATATAGGGATGGAACATGGTATTTCTGTAATGTATTATTATTGGAGAGTGTTTGTGTGAAGGTGCCAAGTGTAATGTAATGTGTGTACTCCTTCTCTCCACGACTCAGTTTTTCCCCTCCTCCTCCTCGAGCAGTTTAGGAAAACATGGAACGTTATTCTCCTCCTCCTCCCTGTTTTTGTCTGAGGTGAGGAAGAGCAGGAAGCGGAAAGACATGAGCTTTTTTGCATGGAAAGACATACACATGCCAATTTTCTTTCTCTCTCTCTCTCTCTATCCGAAGATGGGTAATTTCAACACACACACAACACGAGTGTTGAGTTTAATTCCAAAGTTCTCTCTCTCTCTCTCTCACACACACACTAGATTATGTAGGGAAGTTAGTCGTAATTAACTTATTGATGAGAATCAAAAGTCTGGCGCAGTTATTTTTGTGCGTTTCAAAAATTTCCACTTTTGTCAATTACGAGTGATTGTGAGTTGGTTTGATGTGGTCCAGTATTTACATTAACTGTAGATATTATAGAAATAGACTTATCCGATCTTTAGATGGAATAGATGAATAAGGGGTGTAGGATGCCCGGGTGAAAAATGCAAAGTTTGTGGTAGAGTAACAGAATATGATTATGATGGACAAGGGAAAATACATAAGGGTTGTTTATCTTTTCCCTTTCCCTTTGACTTTGTACTTGTCCTCTCCACCTCAGCCCACCAAAAAATGCGGGTATTTTGCCTATCTGTATGCCGTCGTTAGGGACATTTTGTAGGGAAATGGGAAATGGAGATGAGAATGGATGGTTGTTGTTTGTGTGTGTACATAAATGGGATGCACAAGTGTGGACAGGAGAATGAACAACATCATGATTGTTAATTAAATAAATGAGGTGGATGTAGTAGACTCACGGGAGAACGGACAGAAAATGAGGAACTCACTCTGGGAGGAGGAGGAGGACTGTGTGTGTGCAAAAATCATTTTGTGTATAAATGAACCATTAAGTATGCAGATAGGACACACGTAGTACATTGTCACTGAATCCAAACAGATGGGAAGAATCCCCTCCTCCTCCTCCCAGTCATAATGCTATACCTTTAGTGTACTAACCACCCACTCCAAATGATAATGTGGGTTCGGGAATGGATCATAAAAATGAAGGAGTCCACAGCTCCTCGTAATCGAGTCTGTCCTCCTCTGTTCTTCTTCTCTTCTCCTTCCTCCTCCACTCTTAGTTTATTCTGATGACCTGTTTTCATGTCATTTCCTCTTTGTCCTCAATGAGACACGGTCCACGTGCTCTTAATTATTATTATTACAGAGAATGGATTTTCCCTTCGCTTCCTTCTGTTCAAACTTTGATTTGTGGATTAATAATTTATGAAATACATGTGAAATAATGTCATTTGTCTGTTATTGTGAATTTTTTAGGTGGAGCAACAAGAAGTCAAACTGCGGACTTATTTGGCCAGTAAGAATAAAATATTATTACAACACAAAAAAATAGGAAACAAAACACTAATCCTCCTCATTAAATTCTTGTTCATCGAAGTCTTCATGCTCATCAGCAAAGAGATCATCAGACATTTCATCACACAGCAACATTTTGAGTTCCGTCATTTCCTCGGATTCTTCTTTAACCTTAAAATGGAACTGTAGAAAGTATTTAAATATTATTATTATTATCATTACATACAAATCTGTAGTTGCAAGTTACGATCTATAGTCTTATCTGAGCATATGTATATTTAGTGTGAACTTACATGATCATCAAAAAGAAGAGGAGGGTGTCCCCGAACAGTTGATCCTTTATTGAGAAGGGTTGACAGATGAGATTCCATGTCAGCAAGCAGTTGATCATCATCCTTGCTAGTCAGTCCATTGGTAGTCATTATTTTACCAATCTCAGTCAGAGCGGATGTATCATACACATGATAGGGCTCATACTCGGTGAAATTTGTAACAGTCACTGGATCCTCGTTCTTGGCCATCTTCACGACCATTTTCTTAATTACATGCATCTCATAGGATGAATCTCCACATCTCACAAAACAGGCTCCACCAGCATCTGGATAGTGATCCTACAGACAGGGACAACAATAACAACAATGAGAGTAAATATTTCACAAATGAATGTCATTCTTTTTTAAAAAATACTAAAATATTCTTACATCGCCATCCTCATCCCAATGACTGTGTAAACTAGTACACGCTTGACCACGAATCATATTACTCAGCAGCTTTTGGAGATGATGGTACGGAGTGGGTTGACTTGTGAACATTATAGACTTTTTGGGACAATTTTTACATGGCACCAGCATCACATGACCTACAAATAAATAAAAAACGAAAACACACATAGTAGTTAATGAGGATAAAAAGAGCTTTTTTTTACAAAAAAAACAATAACATGTATTATTTACATTTTTGTCATCCCTCAGTCGATTTTTGTTACAGGAATCGATATATATTGCTTCATTACATTCATAAATCAGCTTCCTATACTTTTTGATTGAACTAGCCTGTGATTTTAAAATACTTTCAATTATTAAACAGCATCTAATAAATTGCAATAAAATATTTACTGTGTAAAAAGTATATGAGACACATTGATTGTACTTACGGAAGGTACTTTGAGATTTAGGGTTCCATTACTGTGTCTTTCCTCATGTTTGTCGAGATAAACTTTGTAGTAATATCCTTTTCCACAGACGGAACAATTAAATGGTGGTTTTTTCCTGGCTTCACAAGGTTTCTTTTGATGTCTCCTCAAAGTTTTCGGGTAACTGAATTGTTGATGACAAACCTCACAGCTAAACTGTTTCTTGTTGTGGACTCTACTATATTTGACATGAGCATCAAGATGACGCTGCTCTGGAAATGATTTGTCACAGCCATCCAACTGGCATTTGTATATCATAAGATTAGAATCATGTTGAACCGCCACGTGAGCCGCACATTCATTTTTGTTGTTAAAAATCTTGAAACAGTATCCGCATGTTCTCTGGGACAAGTCATGAGACTTCAAGTGAGTCATCAACAAATAAGGAAATTCACAGACTTTGGTACACCCTTCAACATTACAGGGGTACGAAACTTGCTCAATTGTTTGTCCTGTTGTCTCAGCTTGTGCATAAAGTTTTGTCATCAGATCTT
>WJFB01002037.1:0-23040 GCA_009870185.1 Pygmarrhopalites habei
AAAATGACTTGACCTTCTCCTGAAGTTTCCCGTATAAGTTCCACTCCTCCGGGCAAAATTTTACCCTTTTCCAGGGAAACTTTCCCTTCTGTTCTAAGAGTGTGCACGAACTGTGAAAAATATCAAAAAATTCACAGAAAACTGAAAATTCTGTTCACAGATTCAAAATCCAGAGAGAAGAGAGCCGAGTACAGATTTGTTTCGATGGACACAAAGGGTGATGACTTTGAGGTCGAAGGTGAGATAGGGAATATCGGGATGCACACGGACATCCACGTGACACACATGCCACTCGATTTTATGAGAGACTATGACCAAGTAAGAGTAGCATAAATCTTGGGTAAATATTGACTCGAAATGTTGACCTGGAAAAAAATTCAAATGTTCCATTATTTTGACAATAGCAAGAAAGGCCATTCGAAGACTTGCGGACACTCAAAGTTCATGGGATTTTGATGATCATCGTTTGGATATTCTTACTCCCGAATGCTCATTTCATGGGTCGGTACTTCAAAGAGTCTTGGGTCCACGTCCTCTTCTTCACTGACACTCCCTACTGGCTCCTTGTAAGTTTTCAGTTTTCAATTAATATTGCTAAAAAAACTGTGATTTATTTTGGACGTGGATTTAGGGTTATTTCAGCGCGTGTCTGACCTCTCTTGTCCTGGTGGTGATCAGCATGATCCTCATTCTGTACTACTCGATGGAGATCAATGGGACTTTGCCAGTGATGAGGGAAGAGAAGAATCATTCAATCCTTGGGATTTTCAACCTAATCCTTTTTGTGGGTCAGTTGGCTGTCGGGTTTGTAGGAAATTTTGTGATCACAACTCGGAAGATTACTCATATCCTCAACATTGTCTACTTTTTTGTCGGTCTGGTCAACTACGTGTTAGCTCGTAAGCAAATATTTCATTTCTCTAATCAAAATCCCGGCATAAATTCGAAACTAAGAAAACTGTCTATTTATTCAGTGGCAATTCTGATCCGAGCTCATTTGATGACCTCCTCATATTTTTCCTGCGATAGTGTGATTGTTGTTCTTGTTCACGTTGCCTTCATCTGTCTTTACCATCTCATCATGACAGTAATTAGATTGGACTCAAAATAATTGCAAATTATTTGTACTGATCAAAAATGGGATTTCAGATTCATCTGTGGCTCAAAGATCGGGATTTGGGTCTGAATACAAATCGAGCACTCATTCCTTGGCCCTTGCCCATCAAAATGAAGGACGAGATGTCGGTGAGTCTCCACACATTCATTTGTAACTACACTTTTAAAATAGAAGGGAAAATGTTGGGTGGAAAGTTCCACGGAATGAGGGAAAGTTTCCCTTCAGAAGGTCAAAATCCTCCACGGGAAAAGAAGGAAACTGCTTTCCCCGGAGGAGTCCAAAAATTCCCCGGAAGAAGGGAAAATATCCCGAGATGGAGGGAAAATTCCACTCTTCCCCGGAATTTTTACCTTCTTCCGGGGAAACTTTCCCTTTTGTTCTAAGAGTATACATTTGGAAGTGAATATCAAAATTTTGGGGTATTTTTAAAGGGACGACATTTCCGGATCCTCGTGTTTGGTTGTCATGTGGCGACAACCGGGATTTTTTGTATGATTCTCATTCTCCCTTACATGACAAGTCGGGAAGGGTGCAGTTGTCTCAAAAGGACGGTTTGTATGGAGGGTTGTGGGGATTGTTGGAACACCTGACTAGCCTTCAAATCCTTCGAGAGTTTAATAATAAATCAAGAATATCTCCCCCTCACTCGCTGTCCAAATTATATTAGCTCTTCATCATTTCATAAAAAAATGTCGGCTTTTTTCTTTGTCTGCTAAACCATAATCCTTGACAATAATGTGACAGGTCACTCGTAAACTTTATTGCGTCGTATTTCACACATTGTGTGTGTGTGACATTCCATAAACAAAATACCGTAGACAAAATCCCTTCAACAGAATTCCTGCATTGACAAAATCCCGTGAAATCAAAAAATCCCATCATCTGTCCACTCATCATGCAAGACACAAAAATAGAGTTTGGCGAATTTTGATTTTTGTTGAAGGACTTTTGACATGTCGCCTTAGCATAGCAGTAATCTAGTTTAAATCATTGTCATTCCCCTGAAGCTTAATTCTTTAATCCTGATGATCGCACAACAGACTTAATCTCCTTTCATCACTGATCCTCTTATCTGACAAGTCTGCACTGATAAAACTGATTGATCACCAGTCTTTTTCCTATAAATAGAGTTGAGAAAAATACTAGTCTTTTAATTGTGATTTCTATTTTTTACAATTAAATTCTGTCCCAAAATGTGGACTTTTGTTGTAATTGCAATCTCCCTGGCCATCACAATCGGTTGTGAAGGAGAGCCAGGTCGAGATGACTTCTACTATGATGTCTTCCCAGAAGATTTCCAGTGGGGGTTCGCCACCGCATCGTATCAAATCGAAGGAGCCTGGGACTTGAATGGTACGTACCAGACATTTGTAAAATTGTAATATTCTTCAAAAAACATATTGTAATGTTACACTAAAATATTGAAGGGAAGGGTCAAAATATATGGGACACATTCACCCATCGGAATCCATCCCCGATTCGGGACCAAAGTACTGGTGATGTCGCTTGTGATTCATACAATCTGTACAAGGATGATGTCCAGGCTCTCAAAAATACTGGGGTACAATTTTCAATTTAGTTTCGCACGTGATTAGAAGAGGTGAATTTGAATTAATTGGAATATTGTTTTTTTAAAGGCAAACTTTTACAGATTCTCCCTGTCGTGGTCCCGAATCCTCCCGGATGGAACAGTAGACAGTTTGAGTGAAGAGGGAGTGGCTTATTACAATAGTCTCATTGATGAATTATTGGCCAATGGGATTGAACCATATGTGACCCTTTATCATTGGGATTTACCTCAACCTTTAATGGACATTGGAGGATGGCCAAATGAAGAGTTGGCTTACCGTTTTTCGGAATATGCTCGGGTTGCTTTTGCTGCTTTTGGAGACCGAGTTAAAAAATGGATAACTTTCAATGAGGTCAGCGTTTTTTGTAAACTTGGTTATGCTTATGGAAGCCATGCACCAGGAATTGTGGAACCTCAGGAAGCTCCTTATCAGTGTGCCCACACTGTCATCAAGGGTCATGGTCTGGCATACCGGATTTATGATGCTGAGTTCAGGGCAGAACAAAATGGACAAATTGGAATCACTCTCGACTCTGGATTCAATGAACCGGCTGATAGGAGTAAAGCCGATGATGTGGCTGCCATGCATCGGGCACATCGGTTCGGAGTGAGTTAGACCGATATTTTAAAACTAATTTTTAATTTTAAATAATTTAATAGTGTCTCCAATTAGTATGAATTGCAACTAACTATTTTATTATTCAAAAGTTTGGATGGATAGCTAATCCTTTGTACTACGGGGACTACCATCCGATTATGCGTAAATTGGTCGACGAAAAAAGTGCGGCGGAGGGTCGAAATACATCCAGACTCCCAACTTTTGATGAAAATTGGAAAGCCATCATTAAAGGTGATACATTTTAATAAAAAAGGGTAGACGCAAAATTGTTAAACTTCAACGCCGCTTAGCTGAATTTGGTGGACGGTGCGCTGAATTTATCCCCGAATGCTCAAATGGAGGCAGGCGGCGTTGAAGTTTAACAATTTTGTATAGTAAGTGCAAAAATTTATTTTGACCTCCGGAGGTCAACAGAAGCAATAGCTTGAGACTGAACTATTTTAAATTGTGAATTCTTAATATTTTTTAATAAATATTTGATTTTGTAGGAACTTTGGACTTTCAAGGGTTGAATCATTACTCAACCAATTATATTTACGGGACAGACGGAAGTTCAGTTGGGTCAGGGATTGACGGAGACTCTAATACAGCAGGATTTTCGGGTAAATATTATCCAAACTGATTTCAAAATTTTTTTTAAAGAATCAAAACTTAATTGTGTATTTTTCGTGTTTTCTTCGAAGATCCAAATTGGCCACCTTCAGCTGCCAGTTGGTTGAAGGTCGTGCCCTTCGGATTCCGCAGACTGTTGAATTGGATCGCGATGGAGTATGGCAATCCTCCACTTTATGTATGTCAACATTTTGAACTTTAATATTAATTAGGATAATTAAAATTTTCAGTCTTTCTGAACAGAATTCAAAATAATTGTGTGTAGGTGACAGAGAATGGATTTGCGGATTACGAGGCTGATGGTTTGAATGACGACAAGAGGACAAATTATTACAATTTGTACATTAATGAGATGCTCAAAGCAGTGAAAATTGATGGGGTCAACGTTAAGGGCTACACTGCCTGGTCATTGGTCGACAATTTTGAATGGTCCGTCTTTTTTACAGTTTTGGAATAATAAATTTTATTCGATATGCATTCAACTCACAAAACGGTACACTTTTAATTTGGAATTTAGAATTTTTAATGTAAATATTATTTTCGGTGTGTTTTACAGGGCTGAAGGATACACGTAAGAAATACAAAATATACAGATACTAATGTAAATGTAATTTATGCTTTCAAAAATAATACTTTAAATATTTTAGACAACGATTCGGAGTTCATTATGTTGACATTCGGAATGGAAACTTGACCCGGATTCCCAAAGATTCTGCTAGATTCCTCACAACCGTTTTCGCTCAAAATGGATTCCCTGCCCCAAAAAAATAATTAATTTTTTAAAAAATATTCAGCGTTTCTGTGGACACAGTGGTTATCTTAATAATGGAGTATATAGAATAATAATCATGAAATTATTTACGTAAGCAAAATTTAATTTATTTTGTTGTCTGTTCACTAATAACAAAAGTAAACGTATTTTTGTAAAGGAAGAAACGTTTTATCGCAAATCCTCTGCTATCTTGAGTAGTTATGCATAAAAGAAAGAGAGTTCTTTTGTCGTTGAACGTTTTCTATTTTTCTGGACAGTCTCCCTCGACTGTGTTTAAGAATGTGTAGTGAGTGACTAGGGGTAATTAGAATAGTGACGGATGGAGATTTTGTCAGGGATGGAACTGTGGAGGAATACAGATTTAATTTTAACTGTCGTACACGAAAATATTTTGTGGAAAAAGCTGTGTGAGTCATTTGCATAAATCGGGCGAAACAACTTTTCATTATTTTCCTTGTGGCTGCCTTCTATTTCGCAAGTTCCAAGAAAAGTTAACTTTATGTAACAAAGGAGACTCCCCTTCCTCCACATTAACAAATTGTCTTGTCAACTTCATTTGTGAGTCAGAATCTTATTTGTGGGATTGAAGAGTGGACTCTGTCCGTTGTCAGTTGACATTCAGTCACTCGGAGAGAAACTCTGTTCACTCTACTCCTCACCGACTTACAGTTTTCCAATTTAATTAAGTGTTAACGAGAATTGCTAGATTTTATTTCAAAATTTTGACTTGGATTGCAAGGACTTGGAAAATGAAACGAAATTTACATTTGTCGTTGGTGGGGTTGGGGAGAGACATGGCTTCGTATGAGATTTGGGGAGGGAATTCCATCCTGGGTGACATGAACTACTGTCACGTCCAACCCACGACCCCGACTACTGACGATGAAGGGTTCTGTTCGGATGGTAAGTCATTTTATTTTATGACTCTTGTCAAATTATTCTTAGTTGCTATAATTGAATTCTTATTCTCCTTGTTAAATGGAAATGAAGGGAAGTTTGATTTTGTTTTCGTTTAGTTTCAGGATTTTCGCCCAGTCCGAGGTCAATTAAAAGAGATGGATTCGGGTTGACGTGCAAAGTCTGTGATCAGAGGTTCAAAAAGTCGTCCTCCCTTTGGACTCACACTCAGAGTCATTTGGTTGAGATCCCTTCCCCTTCAACTGTGGATGAAAGTGAGAGTGAGTTGGAGACGAGTGGTAAGTACCCAGTACTTTGACATTCTCCATTAAATATTTCTTTTAACAGTTAATCTCCATATTTATGCTGATGACACACACTATCCCTCCCTCGCTCAAGTTAATTTATTCATATTTAAATCTGGACATTTGTAGATGAGTACAGGCTGATTATTGACGAGGACAAGGACTTGAGCTGCAGTTCTGAGAGTGACCAAGTCAAAGTCAAGACCCTGGAAAGACCCTTTGAGTGTCCTACCTGCGGGAAAAATTTTCGTCGAAAAAGTAATAATGGTACACTTTGCACTTACAATCCCGTACACCCGAGTATATAGTTTTGTAAACCTATGTATTTATTAGTTTATAACATTGCAATCATTTTGAAAAATAATTGTAATAATTATGAAAGTGGACTTTAAATAATTTTAAATTGTAATCATTAATATCATTCTAGCGAATCTCAACCAACATCTCCTCATCCACACCCTTGACCGACCCTTCTCCTGCAAGACTTGTCCATCCACATTCAAATCTAAATGGGAATTGAAGGTCCACTTGATTGCCCACTCTGATGCTCGTCCCTTCGTCTGTGTGACCTGTCTAAAAACATTCAAGAGGCTGGCCTCCCTGAGGGATCACCAAAGTGTTCACAGCGAAGAGAGACCCTTCAATTGTTTTTGTGGAAAGTCATTCAAGTCAAAGAATTATTTGAGAAAGCATGAAAAAGTTCACAGGTCAATCGGGTGTCCACATTCATTCTTGGACGTCCAGTTGAGTGACACAGCCATGGAGTAGAGTCCAACTTTCTCACGTTTCCTTAACCCATCATATTCTTTTCTTTATTGTTATTACATTTTTCTTATAATGGAAATAATGTTATTTAATTGTGAGTACGATGAGCCCTGAGGCTTTGATATTTAAATGGCAGACTTGCAATTCGTCTGCTTCAGATTTTTTAAAGATTTAACCTACATTTATATTTTCAAGACTTTTATTGTCAACTTCTATGTTCCAGTTTTGTACATTTTCCTGACTTCTCCATTTCTGGAGAACACGATAATTGTCTCAATTAATGTAAACATTTTTCATGTTTTTTAAAGGATTTTAATACTTTGTTTATTATAAATGATTTTTGACTGATGTATCAATTATATATTATCTACTTATCCATGTTTTTAATAGGTGGATTTGTTTGTGTTTTAAATATTTTAATTTGAATGTTAATTAATATGACTAATTGTTTACAGTGAATGAATTCTCATTGATTACAATCCCATTCAAAGTTTATTATGCATTTGTTATGAAATAAAAATTTTATTTAAAATTAAACACTCCAAATGATTTCATTCGGTATTTCCATTTTGCTTTCTCCATTTAGAGAAAAAAAAAGTCCTCCCATTTGCACTCTTCTTTCTGTAGAGAAAACGATTCTGATTTCTTGAGTTTTAATGAATGAAATTTCATGGAGGAAGTCATTGCAAAAATGCAGACAAACAAAGGAGCACAATTAATTGAAGGTCAACACAGGATCATTGAGTCTTTATTGTTATTTAAAAGGGACAAAGTTGACTCAAAGAGTCCGAAAAGTCGGACAGACAAAGAAAGACTAGGGTCCAGAGACCCAGGCCTAGAAAGTATTCCGCGTAAGCAGGGAACAGGGTCATCAGCAGAATGAAGGTCAGAATACTAAGGAGCACACAAAAACTCGTCAGACACACAACGTCCAGTGGAGATGATCGTCCAAAACTCCCGATCTCCTTCAACCTTGACACTGACGACTGACAGTTGTAGGGCGAGTAGTCGACGACATGTAGAAGAGGCATCAGAAGGGACAGTCCCTCCACGTCCTCCACCCAAGTGGACACGAGTGAAAGGGCCGTGAGTCTGGGGAAGGGTCCCTTGAAAATTTCCCTAGTCACTGGAACGTTGTTCAGACTGAGACACTCTAGACTTTCCCGCTGATTGTCCAGGGTCAACTCAAAGACTGTGTCGAGCTCCTTGAACCTGTCCATGTCAACATTGTCCTTTGTTCGAGGGATGGGGTCCTTGAGGGTAACGCTGAGTCCCCGGAGTCGTAGATGACCCACGGCTTGAGTGCAGAGAGGAAAGAAATGTTGAGGATCGATCCCTCCAGCTGACACACGCATGTCCAAGAAGGTTAGATCAGTCAGGGTCGTGAATTGAGTTCGACAGTTGAGGACAGTCATCAGATTGTAGAGAGTGGGCCCTTCCCAGTCCCTCAGTTCGATCCTCTTCATGCGAGTGCACGACTCTAGAAGTTGCTCTAGAAAGGTCACTGATAGATTCTCCCCATTAAAGTTGTCCATCATCCCGACCTCTTTCTTTGTTTCAGAGGGAACTCCTTTCGACCTTTCGTCCACGAGTCTCTTTAGGATGAGAGTCTCCAGTTTGACCAGATTGACTCTTGACTTGAGTTGAGGGGGAAGAAGTAGACGACACATGGACACTGACCGAGGAAGGTCATGAATCTCGAGGTGACTCAGACTAGGACACTCCAGAAGGATGAAGTCGAATGTGGCCTTTGACATGTGACACGAGACGATGGACAGATGTCTAATGGACGGACCCTGAATCATCAGAAAGTTATGAATCCCTTCACTCCTTAGGTCAAGACAGGAGAACTGAAAGTTCGGACACTTGAAGTGGACGACAAGATCTGATTGGATCAGACCCTCCAGACTGTGAGCGACGAGTTGACGACGACTAAGGGTCAGACAACCTTTGGGCCAGATGATCCCAGAGTGTCCGATGACGTCATTCCACTTTCGACAGACCAGACGACAGAGGAGAAGAGCGTCCAGCGGAAGTGACTCCAGAATCCTCTCCATCAACTATTCAACAAACACACTTCAGTTCTTAATCACAATAATAATGATTGTCAATAAGTTGTTTGAAAGGTCACCTTGTAGTCACTGACGTAGGAGGTCATGTCTCTGCCGTCTTCCTCCCCACTTCCCTCCCTGGAGAAACTAGTCAAACTCTCCTCCTCGTCGTTACTGGACCACGAATGACTGCCGGTCCACAGGAATCTCCCGACTCGGGACTCTCGGGGGAACAAACTCTCCACTTCCATCCTCCGAACTTTTTTAGTCCCAATTAAATCTTCCTTCTTCTCATTACTCACGAATACATTTTGAAGACCTCACAAACAAATTCTTACAATTTCTAGTTTTGGAACAAAGGTCAAACCATTGCATAATTGCACGATCAAAAAGTTGCTGTTATTTCATCCGATGGGATTCAATCTCGACTCGAATTTAGTTCCTAAGGTAATTAATCATTGTCATTATTTTTAATAAAAATATTTCTCTGCTTGAGGAATCATCGTCGTGTCACAAGAAGAGTTTTTAGCAAGTCTGATTCAAAATTCAAATCTCGAAATCAAAAGACGAATTTAATTATGATGAATTAACAATGGTTGACTAATTAAATTAGTCATGCCTCGTTACACTGATCGTCGTCCGATTCCTCCGGATTTGTCCGCTGTCATCCAGGCTAATCAAAGGGTGAGACGTCGACGTCCAGACCCAATTGGTCGTGTCAGTGCTCGAAATCTGATTTACAGTCGTGGGGTTCAGCGGTCAAGAGGCAGAGGTCAAACAACTCATCGCATGACCTCAAGACGATTCAGGGATCAGAATGAACTGACCAACTTTCCAGTCCCTGTCATGTCAATGCAGAATTACGTCAATTGGGCCCAGCAACAACAAATTGTAAATCCAGTCGTCAATGAAGAACCCAGACCGAGTACCCGACGACCCGTCATCCCTCCTGACCTCCCTCACAATTATGCATTCATGAATGACTTTCAAACCAATTCAAATGTTAGACCTCATCGTCAACTTCGCAATCAAAATCTTCCAATTGACCCTCCACCTGCAGTTCCTCAGGTCGTGCCTCCTCCTCCTCACTTGACCTTTTGTGACCACCTTCGGATGATTGGAGCCCGGAATTTCTTCATTCCACCTCAAAATCCGTGGTCACTGAGCTGCATTAATCGGTACAAAAAATTGGCGTTCTACATTTCAATGTCATCAACAGTGAGTCTTCGTTCATTATTCAGGTTATGGCAGTTTTATTTCTTTAAAAAGCTAATAAATAAATGGTGACGACGCAGGTGATTTGTCTGTTACTGTTTTGGAACGCCCTTGTCCATCCTTATCCTCTCATCGGAAGAAAATTGTTCATTGAGAGAAAGTTTATGCAGGTATTTTAATTACGTTTTCTGAAATTCTCAAACTGCATAAAAGTTTACCTTTAGACATTGCTTGAGAATAATTCCTTTTGAGCTTAAAAAGTAAAAACAATTTGTACTCACATTATAAAATTGTTCAGCTTCGACGCCGATGGCCTTGATCAAAAATATGGGTCTATTTCTTATCTCCTTATGTTTTAAAAATGAATAGTTTATGAATGGCGTCGAAGTCAAACGCTAAAAGTCAAATAAAATTATTTCATAATTTGATCTATTTACATGTTCTTCAGGATGAAATTCTTACTCACTTTCAGATGTTTGTGACAGATGAAGATTACTACCCGATATTTGCAATGTTCATCATTTTTTACACGATGGTTTTGGGTGGCTACGCTGTGCATTTCACTCATCGGCCTCAGTATGACTCTAATTTCTATGCGGTAACTGCATAAATTGGAGAAATTCATTACCAATTTATGGAGGAAATTTATCAATTGAATTATGCTCCTATGATTTGGGAGGGAGGGTAGTATCTGTATTTTGCGAGATGTTTGATCCTATTCGGTTCCCCGATTTTGGTTTGGTACATTTGGAGTCATTCCTTTTATTACCCGGATCGGGCTTACACGAAGGACTTGGAAAAGAGAATGTGGGCCAATCTGAATGCGGCTCAGATAATCAGACATCAAGAGAAAGACAAATTGTCAACTTCCCCCACTCCAGAATCCATCAAAATTTGGGATGACACGCAGTCTGTGGTAACTAATTTGTGACTGATTTGTCAAAAGTCAATTATAATTAAGCAACACAAAACAATAAACATTTTCAATTTTTCATTTCAGTTCAAATGTTGTGGCATAAATGGATTTGAAGGTACACTTTTTTCTCTGCAATAATCTTTTGTGTCATATTTAAAATTTGTTAGAAGATATAGTTTAATTGACCTGCCTGACCTGCATTTTGAAGACTGGTTCTCCATGTCAAAGTCACATCGTAAAAGCGCAAAGAAACGTGACTTTCAGAAATTTATTCCCAAGTCTTGTTGCAGAAAGGAACATTCCGAACATGTCAGTCATTTTAATTCATCTTTTCTCTAAATTCTCCAACAAGATTTGAAACATCACAGTCAAATATTATAGTTATGATTGGATTATTGTAGGGTTGTGAGTCATTTTCCGCGTATCCGAATGGATGTTTGCACAAACAGTTGGAGTTTCTGACCAAGGAGTCAATTTGGGTCATCAATCCAGGACTCTTCGTAGCCCTCGCTTCCCATGTAAATCAAAAATTAATTTTGATACAAAGAATGTATCACGGTCAATTAAGTTTTTGTTCGACAGAGTTGAGCCTTGGCAGGAAGCTTCGTTAGACCTTCAGGTGATTGGCATCTTCGACCTACAGAGGTCAAAAGGCAAGCAACTGAAATCACAAAGAATAATGTTTGACTTCGACGTCGTCCATGTGAAAGGCGATTGTCAACTTGTAGTACTTTTAATGAAAAGATGGGTTAATTTTATGAAGCGGCGTCCAAGTCAAACATGTTTCCTTATGAAGTTACCTGCCCTTTTGACGTTTGTAGGTCAACGAAAACAAAGAGCTGAAGGTCTAAGAAGGCTTCCAATCAAGTCTACATCCAATCGAACAGAAAGTTAATGGCATTTGTTTCAATTTTGTTTTGTAGCTCGTCTTTTACATTATACTCGGGAAGATTTTCTCGAATACCGTAGCGTGAGTTCTTTATTCATTTCGTTGATAAATCAACATTTTAAAAATATCTTAGATGTAAGTTTAAACATGTAATTACACAGGAGAACGAGAACTGTACGTCCTTTTGAAGTTGAAGTACCCCCCGAACATCCCGTCTACAACAACAATAACCCTTAATGAGGAAACTTTTCTCATTTTCACTGTAACTTCATTAGATTTGTGTGTCCAAATGTAAAATCCAAACTGGACTTATAATAAACTCTCATTCGATTTAAAAAGTATACAACTCTTAAGACTCAAGTTTACATCTGAAAATCAATGTTCACTGAAAAACATATTTTCTAAAATAAAGTCTAGTACATACAGTTTGTGTGTTTCATAAATGCTTTTAATTTCCCTCTCTTTTGAAGCGATAACATGGAAGAGGTGGAGGTGGAAAACAAGCAATGGGTTGTTCATTTAGTCAGTTAGAGTAGATTCTGTTCCACCAACAAGTTAACTTTATTATTATATATGAACAAATTTCAGTCGTACATGCTAATTGGCCACACAGCAAAGAAAAGGAACTTTGCTACCCACCTACATCCCTCATCCTTATTTTTAGAAATATTCCTATAAGAAAAGATTCATCATAAAAATTGTGTTAGGTGTAAAAATTAGTGAAATTAAAAATGATCATTACAAATCTAAAATAGAAACAGATAGATCGTAAGCTAGTAGGAAGAATGGCCCTTGCTCATAGTCATAATTTATGAGTCATAAACTTTTAAAACAAAAAATGTGACAAGCAAATGACAGGAATGATGCAAATTTCTGTACAAAAATGATGAAAATTGTTGGTTCAATTTGAATGAACTTGTCAATCGAAGATGATGGGGAGGGGAGTGAGGAGGACGAAGGGGATTCTGTGAAGACTCAAGTGACCGGCCAATTCCTTCTCTTCTTCTGTAGAAAATCCACAATCAGGGAATTTACATTGAAGGGACCTCAACTGGACTGTAGGACTGACCTTAAGGCCTCCCTTCTGCTTTCTCATTTTAGTTTGTACCATTCGTTTACTGTGTCGTCTCTTCAAATGTCTCTTGAGAGTTGAACTTCTCGCTGCCGCATAGTCACACTGACTGCACTTGTACGGCTTTTCCCCTGTGTGCCTGGCAATGTGGACCCTTAAACTTTGACTGGTAGCCCCTCGATAGTCGACAGGAAGAAGCAACTGAGTTCCAGTAGGGAATTTACCTTTCTCGTGATACCCTAAATACTCTTGCATCTTGATCATTGCAATATTAGACGAAGATAAACGGGAAAGGAAGCTAGGAGTAGTATCTCGCTGCCGCATAGTCACACTGACTGCACTTGTACGGCTTTTCCCCTGTGTGCCTGGCAATGTGGACCCTTAAACTTTGACTGGTAGCCCCTCGATAGTCGCAGAATGAACAAGAGAATGGCCTCTCTCCCGTGTGGATTCTCCGATGAACCCTCAAATTGGAGAGGTGTCTGCATTTGTAGTCGCACTGATCAAACGAATGAGGCTTCTCTTCAGAGTGGCACTTGAGGTGAGCGTGTAAATTATTCTTAGTCTTCCCTGCGTAGGAAAAGGTCACATTTGAATTCCTTGACCTTTGAGTGTACATGAATCAAATGTTTCTTGATGCCCCCACGTATATTTGCACGGAAGGGACAAAGGGGACAGATGAATGCCTTGGCATTTTCATGTGTCTTCATGTGGGTGACCAATGTGGATTTATGTCCAGCCTTGTAGTCACACTGGGGACAAGGAAACTTCCTCTCTTTTGTGTGCACAACACTCTTTAACTCTTCAACTCCCCGTTGGAACTGAATGAGCGGTCACAGTCCGGGTACGGGCATTTGAAGGGACGTTCTCCCGTGTGAGTCCGGATGTGACGATGAAGGTGTGGCTTGTGAGTGAAAGTTTCGGGGCAGAGGGAACACTCATGAGGCCTTTCTCCTGTGCGAGTCCTCTTGTGCAGGGTCAAATTAGATTTATTATCAGTTGCATAGGAACAATTAAGGAATGGACACTTGAGGGGTTTTTCTCTGTCTTCGTCATGAATCTTCAAGTGTGTCTTAAGTAAGCCGGAGATTTTTGCTTTGTAAGGACAAAGGGAACAACTGAATGACCTTTCATCCGAATGAATTTGAGCTTCATGATTCTTGAGACTGTCCTTCCTCTTTGTTGTGAATTTGCATTGCGAACATTTGAAAATCTTCTCATTTCCCTTCTCAGTTCTCTCTTGAGATTTGTCTCCATCCTCCACATTCGGTGTCATTTTCTATGCAAGTAATAAATTCTGATCCATTAAAAATTATTCTCATAAATTTTATAAACAATTCTGCATTTCATAGATCACTGCTGATTGTGAAAAATTACCAAAGCTTATTCCCTTTTCGTCAATGAACAAGAATAGAAAAGGAGAGTGACCCTTGTTGAGCCTAAATTCCTAGGAAGAGGCCCTGAAAGATAAAACAATTATTCATTATTCATGAATAACAGTATGAATGTACGGCTTGCCACTCATTCCGTGAATAATTAATAATTATTCATGCAAATTAACTTTGTGTGTGTAAATGAGGATTATGAGGAGAGAAGCATGGTCTTTATCTTTTGATCACACAAATATATAACAAACAATCTGAAGTAACGAAAATGCGTAAAATGTCACTCACCCTGGTCAGTTGAAGGTCACAGGACTAACTTCACTCACTAAATCTCCCTTTTGAAGACAGAAATAGGGAATAAATAATAATTTTGAGGACAATCAGAATGGATCCCTCTTCCCTCTTTCTCTCACTCTTTCTATGGCTATCAAAATAATTGTCACTTTGTGACCGTCACTCATTCATGACAGAAACTGCTCATTCTTAATCTCAATTTGTTACATATTTATCCTAAATAAAGCAGATTTTAGCATATATAGGTACTTGTGTTTAGCATTTAAAAATAGTCACTATACAGAAAAAACTTGACATTTTCATTAATGATTGTGATAGCTTAAAATTCGAGAGGAATAGTAGTAGTACTACTACTACTGTAGTAGCATTACTTAAATTACTTAATCTTCTATTAAAATATTCATAGAAAATAGTAAAATTTTCCTTTTTACTAGATACGCATAGATATCGGAGGTGGAGGAAAAGGGTGACAACTCGTCCCAAAATAAGGGTAATTAAAAAACAATCAGAAACTTTCTCTTCTCTTTTTTCCTTCTCTGCTCTGGGGTCACAAAAAAATCCTTTCATTTCATATAGTTGAGTTGTCTTTTGTGTCTCTAAAGAGATTTTCCCTTTTAAAATGAATTCCCTCACAATTCTATCAATCTTTTTCCTCATTGTCATCATTTCTTTCGTGAGTCCACAAGATTTTCGTCGGAATGGAGAGCCCTTGAATATAAACTGGATCTTTTCACTCCCATGGGATGTCAGCAACACACTTCGAGCACCATTAGGAGGTCAATCATAATTTCAATCTCATCATTCTCCTTAAATTAAGGGCCTTAATCAATATTTAAATAATTTATTTGTTTAGGTCCTGCCTCTGTAATCCTGACAGCTGGTTTGGCTCTAATAATGTTGTTTGGGATGGCCGTGAGTCCAGTTTTCTACCTTCTCGGAACTCCATCTCGAAAATATCGTTCACATGACGCCATCATGAATCGTCTTGAGGGTCTGGAACGAAGTCAAGGTGACTTCAAAGGGACTGACCAATTCCTTCCAAATAATGTGACTCTTGACAAAATCCAGGGTGACAACTCCAACCTCCAATGACCAAAATCTTTACCCGGATTTTACTCAGAGTCTCTTTTGGTTGATCAAGGAGGAAGATGTCCAGTGTCAGTAATTGATGACTTGTCACGCTCATGGGTTTTTCAACTTTCTACCCGAGTCTTTCTTCACTTTCTATCGTTACTTCAGGTCAATAAAATCAAATAAATTGTGTTTGTCACTACTAATAAAACCATTTATTAAATTCGGACTTTTTTGAAACACAATCGGAAAATGGTGTCCATTCCACCCGAATTCCAAGAAGCCATCCTGATTGGTCTGGAAGATCAGGGTTTATGTGTACAAAGATTTCCAAATTGTTCTGAGAGTCTCGTGACAATTGTCAAAAATACATTTTCTCACATTGTTCCCACTGACCTGAGTCCCTTGTCGGGTTACGTGGAAAAGTTCCAGGATTGGCTAGAGCATGAATAAAATTAGAAGATGAAAAAAGATTATATGGTCGGAAACTGAGGTTCGACGCCATTCAATGTTTTTTCATAGTTTGTGGGGTGACATCAGAAGGCAGTTGAACAAGGAGGCTTTATTGTAATTGAAAAATAAAGTTTTAAAATTGTATTTTCACTTTTTTTCACATTTTCATGGAAGGAAAATAATTTTGGAGGAGTGTCTCCTCCACCACTTCAACTGCTCAATCACTGACCAACACTTTCCTTCCTCTCCGTTGAAAAAAGTCGCACGGTTTCTCCTCACAAAAGAAATAAAGGACAGACAAACACAAACACAGAATCAGAGCCTGAAACACCAAATGAATATCCGAAGTAGCCAGTCCCAAAGGTTTAAATTTAAACTTTGTCTCACTTTCCTCCTCTCTCTCCTCCTCTTCTTCTTCCATTGCTCGGATTTTCGGTTCAGAAAATCGGATTTTGTTCCACTCAATCCAAAACTTGTAAATCCCCGAAGACAACAAAATTTTCATTCTCTTCGGAATCAACTCTCTCTCCCTCCTGTCAATTCCTCCGGATGTCGCAGGGAAAACCTGAGAATTGGGTTCCCTTTGAAAAGGATCCCGAATCGGGTAATTATGAGAGAAGGTCAATTTAGGATTAGACTTCATGGCATTCTTGAACTTGTGCCAAAAATATTCAAAGTCATCCGTCGGGATTATGAAGAGACTCCTCGACCCTTCCAACTCTTCTTGAATGAACTGGACATCCACTTGATCATCACAAGTCACCTTAGTGTGACCTAGTATTGAAGCCTTGTCCACAAATTCTTGACACGGGTCAATTCCTTTACATGGTGACAGGTCATAAGGTACATGAGACGCATTTGGATATTCCTCCTCTGTACAAATATCCATACATTGTTCGTATGCCCATTTGAGACTGTTGATGTAAAACTTTGAGATTCCAGTCCGGGTCAAATTCACTGTCGTCACGTTGAGGTCAAACAGTGGATAAAAATCTTTGGGGCCACTGTCAACTTTTGAACAGGTGATAGCTGCTTCAGCAAGGAAGAGGGAGAATTGGGACATGGGGAACTGATCCAGACTTGTCCAGGAAGTGGTGAATGGGTAGGTGACCGTATATTCTGGAATTACAGAATTTTTTATATTGTTAAGCTTCGACGCCGCTTGCATTAATGTACGTTGCAACAAACTTTTCTACAACGGCTCAAACTACTGAGTGGCGTCTATGTTAATCAATTCTGTGTTTTTAAATAGACACATTTTGAACGCTAAAGGTCTGAGGTCAAGAAATATAATCCCGGTCATAAAAAATAAAAGGTCAATCTTTCTGCAAAGGTCATGATTTGCCCACGTGTTTTATGCTTAGCTGATAATTATGCATCATTTTCTTACCCGACTTCATAATCCCCTTGAAAGAATTGGTCAGGATGAGACAAATGGGGAACCAAAACCCAAATAAAATCTTGACTTTCCAAGGGTCCTCTTGACACACCCTCCCTGACTGTTCAGTAAGGAGTCCAAACATCCGGATCAGATTGTGCACAATTAAAGACTTAATCCAACAACCCATCGTCTTCACCCTTGATTTATGACCATTTCTTACGACCAAGGTCAAAAACATTACAGAGGTCATCATAGCAATGAGAAGGGTCATCCATACTTCCCACTGAAAAGGCATGAGATATACCTGGAATGATGTTCTCTTCCTTTGAACATGATCCATCGTTATAAAATTGTAAGACTTTGTGTAGCCCGTGACATACAATTGGATTTTACTTTGTGGCCACAAGAGAGCCAAAGACTGGGTCAAATAGAAGGTTGTTGCATTGAGTGACCTCTCCACAACCGGTTCTCGTCGAGGAGGGATATTGGGTACTAGAGACAAAATGAGACTTTGGTTGATTGGACTGAGAAGAAAATATCGATTAGCCCGAGGCAACTCGATGGGATCTTTCCTAGAAAATGGGGAAATAGACGAGGAAAGGTCATTCACCTTTGAACCCAAATCGATTAGCCATTTGTAAAAACTTGTGAATGGTTTATGGTTAGAGTCTATGGCTGTCCAGTAGATGGACCGACCACTGTAGACAGCTTTTTGAAAAGATTGAACCATAATAGGATAACAGGATTCGGATGACCTTGAATGACAGAAGAATGGAAAAGTTTGAAAAGTACGAGGACTGCAATAGGGACAGAGGTAAAATCCTCGGACAAATTCATTTTGATTATTATAACGAAGCCAAAAAATGGGTTGAGGAGATGAAGGCCTTGGTTTGATTCGAATTCGAAAAATTGTTCCATGAAAATGGTTCCGGATGACAGGGAGTTCATTCTGGGTCAAATAGAGGATGCATCGAGGGTCAAAGAGGAGAGTTTGTCTGAAACTTAGATGATAAATCAGGATGGACTGGACAATTATATCAATTTTATGAAAAATTTCTTCCCGTTCAACAATGGCTTTTGGTCTCTTCGGCAGGGTCACAGTCAGGAGGATGAGGAGGTGGTAACATGTCACGTGTTTCAATTGTTGGATCATCTGGGAGGTAGAGAAGGATGACAGGTCAGGGATTGACCCTCGAAATCCATGATTTATTTTCCCAGGTCTATATTGTTTATAAAAATTTGGAAAGTGGAAGGCAGGGACTGACCTGTTTGAACTGGGGTCAGTCGGATTTCCAGTTGAATTAAAATTCAAATTGAAAAGTACGAGGGATGATCGGATTGAAGGGAAGTCAAGTTTGCTCGTCACGTTGATGGCGTAGAGGAAACAATTATCTGGATTTGGATCCAGGATTTTATTCGGATTCAATTTCAATCCAGGTGGGGAGAGTTTCATGGTGGAATTACAATTTTTGAGAAGGAAGAGGATAAGAAAGAAGAGGAGGAGAGCCATTTTAGAATAAGAATTTCTTTGAATAGAGACTTTTGAGAATTTGGACAAGAATTTTGAACAATTGATGCACATGCCGCACATTCTATGGATGAGTGTAGTCCACTCAGTGGACAGGTGTTCAAAATATTGCAAGGTTGAAGTGTGCGAAAAAAAAGAAATGTTGGAGTTGTTATTCCACCCTGTGGATTTTTTGTTTAAGAGTGAAGACCACTTGATAAAGTTGAAGAGATGGGTCGATGAGTGCATGGAGGGATAAGTGTCCTGGAAAATTTTCAAGATCGAAACTGAGTGAGAGAAAGCTGTTTGTCAAATTCCAAAAACGGAATTTGTTTAACAGTTAAGTAACAGTTGAGTATTCTTTCGTCATCCCCTTTGTCTGTCCTTTGATTATTTTCCGTTGGGGTACACTTTGTCAAAATTCTCGAGGTAAATGCAACGAGTGCCACAATGATGAGTGGATAATAATTCTATAAATCTACACTGAGACTACTTACATGTATAAGTAGTCTCAGTTTTTGACTCAAGGTCATAAATGGCACATGACGTTATGAATCATGATTTCAATTCCTTGGTACTACATTAAACTGTGAAATTTTGGTAATCAATGATTACTAATCATCATTAAAGTACTCCTATTAATGAATGACAGTGAAAATGATATGGGTCACTCCTTCTGTCCGCCCATCAAAGTAAAATGAAAATGGGTACATTTGATTAATTGTCTCCAGGTAGTATCTTAAATGTGCCACCTTGGCAAGTACTCAGCTACATGGAGAAAGCATAGGGAAAGTTCCAGGATGAACTGAATACCAACCGAAAAGCCTTGGAGCATTCCTTTGCTGTACCTTCACGCATTATCAGCTCCTTCTTCAACTAGTCCAATATTAAAATCATAATTTAGCTGAATTACACAACAACAAATACGCATGGAATTTAAAATTTACAAAATCCCTGGAAAACGAAGTCGAATTGGAAACCAAATTTCTTCACAACTCGTGCCTTGTTCCTTGACCCCCCGCCAACTCTCAACTTTTCACAATCTCCGAGGTCATTTGAAGTGAGATCAAGTCAACCCATTCAGACCGGAGGTTCTCCTACTCATATCTATACACCCTCGTTCCAAAATTATGTTAACTTTTTGAGCGGCAGGGTTGAGCTCTTGAATCTTCATGTTTCACGTTGGGATTTCGTTATGGAGACTGAGAGAAAAAGGGTCACGATGAAAAATTGGAGAATTTACTTGGAGAGAATGGCTCTCCATAATTTTGTCCAAGAATATAGTAATGATTGTTCAGGGAGAGCGACCCTTAAAAGATTCCCTAAGAAGAGGAACTTGTTAGCATTGAAAAAAAGTGGGAGAATCGGAAGCTAATCTAGTAATACGATAAAATTTTACCTAAAATTTGAATTGACGCCTAGGTTTTTTAAAAAAAGATTGTACACAAAAAATTTCAAAAAAATTTTTGCAGAGTTTTCTACTGTGATTAATTTTTAGAGTAATTTACTTGCATTGTGGAATAAAAGAGTTGACGAAAGCTTAACTGCAATCTTGCAAAAATTACTATGCATCAATCATTTATTATTTAAATCATGGTGAGCTGTACTAGTCTAATTTAATTACAATATCTGATCAAAAGTAACAATTCATTATGATTTTGCATAAACAATTTTCTCCACAATTTTGAAGTTGACATCTCAAAATTTTCAATGTCACTCCACATCGGAAGAGACTTTATGTACGATGACCTCTACAATCTGATTGTTCATTGTACACATGGATGATGCAGAAGAACTCTCGTTTGCAGCCTGAGACTCCTCTTCGATGACGGAGAGGAGGAGATTCGGGTCTGACCTCACACTGTCCAAACTTTCTTCATCTTCATCCACTGCTTTCTCTTCAATACGTTCTTCTTTCTCTTCGCTTTCCTCCTCCCTTTCGTCATGTACTATTATTTCTTTCTCGTCTTCTGGACTTTCTCCTTGTTCACTATACACACACACACAATTAGCAATTTAATAATGACTCATTATTAATGAGCAAAACTATACTTAAAATAATTATCCCAACTTTCACCAGTGACTCACTCTGAATCCCGGAAAGTTCCGCACATGGAAAGTTCTGCACACGGAAAATTCCGCACATGGAAAATTTCCCACACGGAAAGTTCCGCACACGGAAAGTTGCTTCATGATGGGCGGTTGCTATTGAGGACAAATCTAACAGACAAATATTTTTGGATGAAACGTTATTCCTAGAATTATTGAACCTTCAACAGCTGCAGAGGTCTCTTTAAAAATATTTTAACTTTCGACCCTCTTTACATCTCGAGGCTACACAATACTGAGAAAGTCAAGCACAGGACTCCTGTCTCTCTATATAATATGACAATTTGTATGTAAAGACAATATACATGTATTATTCTGTTCTTGCATGAGTCGTGTATATGTATTTAAAAAATGTTATCAAAGGGATGGGCGCGAAGTTGGCACTCAGCACTCAGAGTGCCAACTTCGCATCAGTGAAGTTAGCACCTTACCGTAAAACTCTGAATGTCAAATTCCGAAAAATGCTAGAAATCACTTTATTCGTCTACATCCCCAGTAAAAAAGTCGTCACTGAAAAATTATATTTTTTGGTAACTTTGGCACCTAATATCGAATATGCCATTGGTTCCATCGAATGTGCCAAGATCCATTCAGGCGCAGAAACATGTGGGACACGTTTCTGCTTCATAAAATCGTTTGTGCCATCATGGGGTAACGCGAGAAACACTGAAAACCGCTGAAAATCGGCCAAAAACGCCATTTGATACGGGTGTCGACTCGTAACGAATGTGCCATTGCCCAAATCGTTTGTGCCATCGATCTTTCNACGCCATTTGATACGGGTTTCGACTCGTAACGAATGTGCCATTGACCAAATCGTTTGTGCCATCGATCTTTCTTCTGTGAGAGGATGCGGGGCAACATGAGACTTCATAATTTCGTTTGTGCCATCACACGGTAACCCCGCCTCTGGGTCAAACCATTGAAAAACATAGAAAAGGTATGTTTTTTCACATTCGACATGGAATAACAATTGTGCCATTCATTGAATCGTTTGTGCCATAACTGATTCGTGTGTAGAAATATAGTGGGCATTGTGAGACACTATAATGTCGTTTGTGCCACCACCTGGTTAGTCAGAAGCCCGTCAAAGCATGGAAAAGGTGTGTTTTTGAAGATTCGACATGGAATATCGAATATGCCATTCATCGAATCATTTGTGCCAAAAACGATTCGTGTGTAGAAATGTAGTGGGCATCGTGAGACACCATAATTTAGTTTGTGCCACCACCTGGTTAGTCAGAAGCTCGTCAAAATCATTGGTTAAAAACTACAAAATCACCTTTTTTCACTTTCGACTGGACATAACGAATGTGCCATTTGTCAAATCGTTTGTGCCATAAAGAATCCATGTGTAGGTATGTAAAGGGCAACGTGAGACATCATAATTTCGTTTGTGTCACAAGATGGCGACCCAGCAGCCGGGTCAAAACATGGAAAAAGTATCTTTTGAAGAAGTTCATTAATTAAACAATATATCTAGTCAAGTTGATGGATGATTAATTTAATTAAGAATTCTCTGGTAATTTATTACCGATTCCGCTTTCTCCACTTCAGACTGATAACTCATGACCACTACCCAAATCACAATTAAGAAAACAATAACGATCCACATTTACTAACTAAATAAGTCATCTATTAATTACAGCCAACATGAGGTTGAGGAGGTAGAAGGAACCGAGGAAAATCACAATCTAGAAGAAGAATACATGAAATGGGTCTGTCGTCGATAAAATCTAAAAATGACAATTCACAAAAATTTCAACAGGGAATTTCAGTACAATGACGTAAATGACATGAATTAATTTAGCAGCACAATGCTGCTGAATTAATTCAATTTAGTTGGACAACGAAGAAAATTGGAGGAAACGTTTGGAAGACTAGCATTGTGCTGCTAAATTAATTAAGACATAAAACAAGAATATTGTAAATTAAGTATATATTTAGTATGTAATATGATTTACATTTCAGTACTTTTCAACTAATTACATTTGATTTTTGGGAAAGGCCTTATGAATTGGTACGATAAAAACTTCAAAT
>WJFB01002038.1:0-23033 GCA_009870185.1 Pygmarrhopalites habei
CGCTTGTACTTTTCTGCTTCTCCTGATTTTTCTACATATAAAACTTCAAAAACTGACCTCTGAGGGTCTCTAATAATCTTTTTGCTCTACTCTTACATGTGAATAATTTTTCTATGAAACCCGAGGAAATTATTATACTTTGTTCTTAAATACTGTAACTTATTTAAATGAGCTCATTTGGGGAAAACTTATGTAACATTACCTGCCTGCATAATTAAGATAACACAGGAGTGCCATTACTACTACTACAATTTTTTTGAATAATAAACTATATTCTCATTTTAGGTGTCATGGGCTGATCAGCAGTACGCCAAGAGACGAGCAAAGCGAGACTTTAGTTTGTCCCAAATTCTCCAATCCTTGGACACAACTTTCCCTTACTTGTCTGGCGGTCCCAAACCAAATTTACAAGAAGATTTCAGTGCTTTAAATTTTAATGACCCTCTTTGGTACAAAGAATGGTACATGCAGGACACGAGGACAAAAGCAAGTCTCCCTCGTCTAGATTTGAATGTGTTACCATGTTTCAAGATGGGAATCACAGGGAAAGGTGTGAATGTGGTTGTACTGGATGATGGACTGGAACACAACCATACTGACTTGATTGACAATTATAATCCCAAGACGAGTGGAGATTTAAATGACAATGATAATGACCCCATGCCAATCTACAATAAGAAACCACCCAACAGTCATGGGACAAGGTGTGCTGGAGAAATTGCAATGAAAGCTAATAATTCAAAATGTGGAGTGGGAGTTGCTTACCAGTCAAGAATTGGAGGAGTGAGAATGTTGGATGGACCTGTGAGTGATCGGATTGAAGGACAATCACTTTCTTTTGCTTTGGACTTGGCTGACATTTACTCTGCTTCGTGGGGACCAAGTGATGATGGTGAAACAGTTGAAGGACCCGGACGTCTTGCCCAAAGGGCTTTCATCAAGGGAGTCACACAGGGCCGAGGAGGGAAAGGTGTGATTTACGTGTGGGCATCTGGAAATGGTGGTGCTAATGGAGACTGTTGTAGTTGTGATGGATATGCATCGAATATTTACACTCTGTCCATTGGAAGTGCGTCCGAGTCTGGGTCTTTCCCTTGGTACGGGGAACAATGTCCATCCACCATGGCTGTCACGTACTCGAGTGGTGCCTACACTGACCAGAAAATTGTAAATTGAACTTGAAATTCTCTGTTTACCTTTTCTTCTTTCCTCCATCTCCCTGTCCCCTTATTGTACATACTTTTAGAGAGAGAGAGAGAGAGGTATGTGATCCACGAATGTGAGTAATGTTTATACAGTGACAGACTTTTTCTTCCACTTTTACCCCGTCAAAAAAGTTAAAGCCAAAGCTCAAGAGAGCAAGAGAGTAAAAACCTCTGTTCAAATAGTACGGAGGATGTAATGGAAGGACTAGGGAGTCGTGCAAACTTTGGAACCTTACAATTTTCAAACATCCTCTCTCTCTCTTCTCCTATTTTTTTCTCTTCCTCTCATCAAAATGAAAATGCCGACGACGGAAAAAGCTTTCACAGGTTATTTTTGAATTGTTTGATTGTTTGTAGGCGACGACAGACATTATGGACACATGTACGACGGGCCATACTGGAACGTCTGCTTCAGCACCTTTGGCGGCTGGTATTGTTGCTCTTGTGTTGGAGGCCAAGTAAGATTTATAGTCTATTCCATTATTTATGTAAATTACTTTTAAATGTATTGTTGTTTCTATTCCTTTTTTCGCAATTTGGGATCAACTTTCTCCTCCCTCTTCCTTTCTATTTCGTACCTATGGAACAATGAATGACACACATTGTAGTTGAAAATATTGACCAGTGAATAATTTGTATTATTATGTAGTCCCAAGATGACATGGCGGGATGTACAACATTTGGTAGTATGGACAGCTCAGCCAGGACCATTGTTGGATAATCCTGGATGGAAAACTAATGGGGCTGGTTTTCAATTTAATTTACGATTTGGTTTCGGTCTCATGGACGCTACGGGAATGGTTAGAAATGCTTTCAACTGGACTCAGGTTCCAACACAAAAAATATGTCGAATTCAAGCTACACCATTGACAGACAAAAGGATTATTGGTTCAACACCAAAAGTAGCTCAATTCACAAGTGGAAGTTGTAAGGGGACTGAGAATGAAATCAACTATCTGGAACATGTTGAAGTACTCACAAATGTTCAATACAGTCAAAGAGGCTCTCTTCAGATTGACTTGACATCTCCTGCAGGGACAACAACAAGACTATTATTTCCTCGTAAAAAAGACCTTTCTTCCACTGGATTTACAGACTGGCCATTTGTGTCAGTTCATACTTGGGGAGAAAATCCATTGGGTACTTGGATAATTACTTTCTCAGATGTGGTAAGTACTACCTAGGAATATAATTTGTTTGATACCTGTGAATCTTATTGAATAATGTTATACATGTTTGTAAAAATTTTGTTGTATTCTTATATTATAATATTGTGTATCTGTATTTTTGTTATCGACTTACAGGCAAATGATGGACAAAATCAAGGATTTTTAAATGGTCTAGAATTGATTTTGTATGGAACAACAAAAGAGCCTGAGTATATCAAAACTGGACCGCGTGTCTATCCAAAATATTACAAGAAAAGCATGACAAGAAATATTGAGGAACCAGAAGAGGTGAACCGAATGGAAAAAATCCTTAACGACTTAAATGTTCAAGACTGGATGTACCTTTAACTTTTCTATTCTATAGGGAGAGTTGTAATTTTTTAAATTTGAACGATATTTCATTTAACAGTAACTATATATTATTTTAATTTTACTAAATGTACCTATGTATCCTGTATATAAATATACATATATTATTTTAAATAGAAGCTCTTTGCTTGATGCAAATATATATATTGCAAATATACGACACAAAATAAAAATAGCAAAACTTCATGACTACATGTCATATAAATTGTACTAAATATAATTTATTTGTCAATCTTACCTCATACAATTTATTATTATTACATTCATACTTTTACATTCTCATTCGATAAAGTTTTGTCTCCTCTCAATGACTACCAAGATGACAATCCTTGTCATAACAAAATTTTTCAAAAACATACTAATGAGAAAGTACCCATTTGCCTTTACAAATTCGCTTCCAGATAACCAGTCTACCTCCAGGAGTGGAAATACGTTTTGCAAACCCATGAGTTCTTACTCTTTTGCCTTCTCTTGGTCTTGGGAAAAAAATCCGAAGTTTAGTCCTTACAGTGGTTGCGAGGACAGAGTCGGGTTGTAACATTGGTTTATTCATTGCCACTAGTTTTGGAGTTAGTTGTGTAAAATTTCGACTAAAGTTGACCCCAGTGTTTCCAAGTAAGGAGCCAAACCTGTCAGTAAGATAATAATCAGGAAAAAGGGTCCAATAAACAAATTGTGAAGGATTTTTTAAAATTGCGTCATGGACAACAAAGCCCATTTATTACCGAAATAGGTTGTTGTAAAGTCCATTTTGAAGAACCTGCATTGTTGTACAACGCTCTCCTTCACCCGTGAAGACTTTTACAGACAGTACTTAATTGAGGAAGAAGTTTCCACAGACACAAAAAAAAGTTGCAAAAAATTGTTTTGATAAATTCAAAAGTTGACACTCTTTTCGGACAGGGGCGGAGCTTGTCTTGTCTGGGAGATTTGGACACGGACGAGGATCGACAAAAATGAGTTTCCCCACGACGCTGGATTTCATCGACGACGACGAATTGGGAAGAGAAAAGTCCCAATTCGAGTTTAAGGATTATGGAGCTGGGACCCAGTCACAGTTTGATTTCAATTTTACTCAGAGCCAATTAACTCAACCTCATAATAGCGACCTGTCCGATCTCAACGATTTGCCATACGGATTTTCTCGTGAACATCGGTCATCAGTTTCCACGGTAAGGACATTTTTTACATTTTGAAGGGTCATTCTGAAGGTGTAGTTATTTATGATCTCTCTAGACTAAATATTACAATGTAATTTGATTGTATTTTGTCTTGGTTGTAGAATGGAGACGAGAAAAGTCATTCACATGAAAATGGTGATGACGGGGCAATATTTAACATAAATGATGATGATTCAGTCGTTGGAGATCTTGCACACAATCTAGAAGAGTTACGGTTTGAAGATGATGAAGATGAAGGGACTATTTTTAAGGTAATTATCAAATTGCGTACTCATTTCAAATAGATGCTTTTGGGTGTTGTATCATCATCAATGATGATTCATCATCTACGCGTTTGTTCAGATTTCCCCTGTTGTATTTATTTTAAATATGATATAATAATACTTACGAAGTTAATTCATTTTTTTGTCGTGTCCTTTTATAGAAACTGCCTGACCATGCTTGTAAATACTGTGGTATCCACGAGCCGGCTTGCGTTGTCATGTGTAATATTTGTAAAAAATGGTACTGCAATTCTCGTGGGAACACGTCAGGAGCTCATATTATTAACCATCTTGTTCGTTCAAAACATAAGGTATACTGTCTATTGTTTCTTTACAATTTTACATTTAATAATCATTTTAAATGATTCATTTAAATATTTTATGATACATAAATTGCCTATTCTCTAAATAGGAAGTTTCACTTCACAAGGATGGTCCTCTCGGTGAAACAAATTTGGAGTGTTATAGTTGTGGTGTTCGTAATGTTTTTGTTCTTGGATTTATTCCTGCAAAAAATGATTCAGTTGTTGTTCTCCTGTGTCGACAACCATGTGCTGCTCAAGCTGCATTAAAAGATTTGAATTGGTAAGGACTTTTGTTACATCTTGTACAATAATATTGTGATATGCTCTATTTGACAAGATTAATTACTGTTAAATTGTAAAATGTATTTTTCAGGGACCAAGATTCATGGAAGCCATTGATAGCAGACCGTTCATTCATATCATGGTTAGTAAAAGTGCCATCAGAGAAGGATATAGCCAGGTCTCGTCATGTAACAAATAATCAAATTGTTAAATTGGAGGAGCTTTGGAAAGAAAATGTAGATGCAACATTCCAAGATTTAGAGAAACCTGGTGTTGATGAAGAACCACAACAAGTTCTTCTAAGATACGAAGATGGCTATCAATACGAATCTGTATGTTGTTTAAAATGACTTGTTCATCAATATTATTATGATGACGTTTGTGTTTATTGATGATAGATAATGATGATTTGGTTTTTTGTCTCTTTCATAGGTGTTTGGACCCTTGATTAAACTGGAAGCTGATTATGATAAAAGGCTGAAAGAGAGTCAAACTTATGAAAATATTGAAATCCGATGGGATATTGGTTTGAATAAACGACACATTGCGTATTTTACGCTCAGCACTGCCATCGATTCTGATTTGAAACTCATGCAAGGGGATGAAATGAAAATTAAATATATTGGTGATAAACATAAGCCTTGGAACGTAAGTACTGAATTACCACTCAATTGTCGTTTTATAAGAATTTTAGTTTAAAAGAAATGTAACAAAAGGTACACTACAATTAATTGATTGTAAAACCACAAAATGACTTGAATTTTTTTGTTGTTGTAATTATTCTAGGGAGTTGGACATGTGATTAAAGTTCCAGATAATTTTGGGGAAGAAATTGGAGTGGAGATTAAAGTCAAGTCGAATCACAATGTTCCGACTGATTGTGTTAATCAGTTTGTCGTTGAATTTGTATGGAAATCAACCTCTTTTGATAGAATGTTAGCAGCCTTAAGTAAATTCTCTGTGGATGACAAAGCCGTCTCGACATATATTTACCACAAACTCTTGGGGCATGATATAGAAGATCAAACATTTCGTATAACTCCACCAAAAAATTGTTCTGGATTAAATCTACCAGAGCTAAATCGATCTCAGGTATTTTTAATTTTTTTTATCAATAACATTTCTACAATTATTCTGACAAATTCAAAAAAAATGTTTTCTATATCGTAAATAAAATAAAATATGAGGATTATGATAGTAACATCATTTAATTATCATAGGCTTGGGCTGTGAAACATGCTTTACAACGACCACTGTCACTTATCCAAGGACCTCCGGGAACAGGAAAGACGTAAGAAATTTTCACTCATCAAGATTTGTATTCACAACTTTTTATTATTAATGGACATTGTATTAAACATTTTCTAGATGTTCTGTGGAATCTTGTTTTGTAAGAAAAATTAATTATTATTACATTTAATAGGGTGACGTCTGCATCGATTGTGTATCATTTGGCAAAATTAAATGGTGGACCAATCCTCGTTTGTGCCCCTTCGAATACAGCTGTAGACCAGTTGACGGCAAAAATCCATCAAACAGGGTTGAAAGTTGTTCGATTGTGTGCCAAATCAAGGGAGGGTTTGGAATCAAGTATCTCGTTTTTATCCTTGCACAATCAGATACGAAAAATGAGTCAAGATCATTGTGCTGAGGTATAGACGATAACAACAACACTCTTTTACAATATGGATCTTGTTATTTTTTTTGTATTGAAGTTTTATACTTACTAGGAATGAATTTACAAGAAATAAATTTTCAATTTTATTATGTCATTGTTCTGATTTTTCAGTTGGCCAAATTACAACAATTGAAGGATGAGACTGGAGAATTGTCAGTGTCTGACGAGAAACGTTTCATTAATTTGAAAAGGAAATTGGAACGTACAATTTTGGAAGCAGCTGATGTTGTTTCTTGTACCTGTGTCTCTGCTGGAGATCCTCGACTTGCAAAGCTCAAACTTCATTCAATTTTAATTGATGAAAGTATGCAAGCCACGGAACCCGAATGTATGGTCCCAGTCGTCCTCGGAGCAAAACAATTGATTCTTGTTGGTGACCATTGTCAATTAGGACCAGTGGTCATGTGTAAAAAATCAGCCAATGCTGGTCTTTCCCAGTCATTATTTGAACGGTTGGTCGTTCTTGGAATTCGACCATTCCGCCTGGAAGTTCAATACAGAATGCATCCCGACCTCGCAAGATTTCCGTCCAATTTCTTTTATGAGGGTTCCTTACAGAATGGAGTAGGGGGAAAGGATCGTACACTTCTTTTAGACTTTCCATGGCCTGTGCCTGACAAACCAATAATGTTCTACGTGACACAAGGGATGGAAGAAATTTCTGGCTCTGGAACATCTTATTTAAATCGAACAGAAGCAGCAAATGTAGAGAAAGTCACAACCCGCTTTTTGAAAGCCGGCATTCGTCCAGATCAAATTGGAATAATTACACCTTATGAGGGACAGCGAGCTTATCTTGTCCAATTTATGCAGAGCCAAGGACCAATGAATTCAAAACTCTACTTAGAAATTGAAGTTGCCAGTGTGGATGCTTTTCAAGGGAGAGAAAAAGATATCATCATCCTCTCTTGTGTTCGTTCAAATGAAATGCAAGGAATTGGATTTCTGAATGATCCTCGTCGATTGAATGTAGCCCTGACCCGTGCAAAATATGGAATCATAATTGTTGGAAATCCCAAATTACTTGCAAAACATCAATTGTGGAACCATCTGATTCAGTATTGTAAAGATTTACATGTGTTGGTGGAAGGACCTCTTAATAATTTGAAAGAGTCTGGCCTTACTTTCCCAAAACCAAAGAAAATGACCAATTCACTCAATCCTGGTGCTCACTTTATGCAGACAAATACCTACGATGCTCGAGAGGCCATGTTTCCAATTCCAATGGGAAATCAATTGAGTCAAGGTCACATTCCCCAAATGCCTGCCTACTACAATAATCGAAGTAATTTTATTCCACCAGAAGAGGATGAACACTACCATCAAAATCATCCAATGAATGATCATAATTTCGCCAACAATCCAAGAAATCACATGTTTGGAAACAACTGTCCTGTTCCACTTGGAATGTTTTTGAATATGGCCAACATTCCACCAAGATTTTTCAATCAACCTGGTTACATGGGTGCTGGTAATGTGGGTGGACAACCACACAGAGGATATAATGGACCACCTCAACGTCATCCACCTAGAAGGGGACATCAACCTCCATCAATGGATCAAATGTTTCCTCCCTTGTCAAAATCGTCACATGGTGATCAACATCGTGAACAACGACGAGATAATCGAGGTTACAGTGGTGACATGGCAAGTCAACCCATGTTATCTCAAGTAATGTATGATTCATCGCAACCGGATGGGATGGGGAATTCTTCACAGGTTCATACACAATCATATAGCCAGCCCTTCACTCAACCAGAATCATCTGTGAGTATTATTTTTATGAAACTTAAAATGATTTAAACTGCATTCTTTTAGTGATAGGAAATGACACAAAAAATATCCAGCAAATCATGATAGTAAATTCATGTGTTTTTATTTTAATTTAATGCAGTTTGGATACGGTGGTGCCATGTCCCAGCCTCAAATGATGTCTCAACAAGACTTCACTGAGGATTATACACCCGATTGGTCACAGAATGAAAGAATGCTTTCTCAAGATCCTTATGCGTCATCGTCTAGACCATCATCAGGCACTTCCAAAAGTGATAAAAGTAAATATTATGGTCCTGGCAGTTCTCAGTCACAGGGAATGAATAATTTCTCTCAGGTGAATATTAGTATTTTTTAGAGGCACAGATTTGATTCGTAAATACTTATACTTTGTGGTCTTGTAAAATGAGCTTAATTTTTGAAATTTTATATTTTGCTTGTTTCTTTTTTTTCTCTAGCCGTACTAAACAACAAGGTTGGCACAGGATATAAAGTGGTAATATATCTACGATTCAAAATCGAAGGAAAAAAGACTTCGTAAGTCCAATGGATGGACTAGATGGGCAAATTGGTATGAAAAGAGTTTATACACAATCTGGTGAAATCTAGAGTTGTTGTTGATGTGTTAAATGGTACTTGAGCCATTAATAGATAATGTGTTGCCTTGATTATCATGGTGATTTGATTGAATAAAGTTTACATTAACCATGTTTAATGAACTGAATTTGGGTCCCACCATCTTGTCCCACATCCTAACGTTTGAATTTAGTACAAAAAAAATGAATGAGTCAATATTTTGATGGACAATGTTGCGTGAGAGACAGAGAGTCAAATATATTCACACAGAAGGATTTTACAAGTAAATCATTGGTACAAAAGCCCAGTGACCAATGCCATTTCATGGAAAATGTAAAGTAGGAAGACTAATTATAATCACCCGGATCACCGTCAGAACGAAAAAAAATTTTTGCTCATTTAGGAAAAAAACGAGAGATGATGAGAAAAGAATTGAAAACGCGTCGAAAGAACAACAAGTACTCATTTAGATCATCTATACAGATCATGTTGGTTTCGTCCATTTTTGTAGTCCATTGTTTAGTTTTTTTCTCTCATGTTCCCTACTACTTTTCGAGTCCGAATATAGATACTATTACGCACAACAACACTTTAACGAATTATTCTCATTGTCCTCTTCTATCACATTCTTCAATTATTATACATAGTAGTATACATATTACCTTACACTTGTTTAAAACTGATTCTGTCTTTATTCTGTTGTAGTTCGATTCTTGATGGGGAATTTTACTGTGTATACGATTCCCTAACCTACTTCTTATTTTCAATTTTGTTATTGTAGTTCTTATTTTAAAAAAATATATACTTGTGTTATTTAAGAATTTCATATAATGAAACAAAAAAAACAAAGAATGATGCTTAGTAATTTATGACTAGAAAACCTTTGTAAGATTTCAATATTATCATGAATGATGATTCTTGAATACTTCCAAAATCATCATTTTTATTAACTATTTAAACCTTGCAAATGACAGACATGTCGTATTTGCCTACAACCGGTCGATACATATTCTACTGTGTAGTAAATATTTGTTGTCAAAAGAAATCTTGACTACGTTCTGTCTAAATTTAAGCAGTACTATATGATACATTCATTACCTATTTGTTTTTAAAATTCAGTAAATTTATGTCATGTACTCTTGATTGTAGTGTTGCCATAATCTTACTATTAATTATTACTGTTGTATTCAATTAAAATCAATTATGTACATCTTAATCTTGTGTAGTCAAAATAATTCAAATATTGTAATTTGTCTCATCCATAACTTTACCCTACAAGTATTCACAATTATCATCTGGTTGAGAACGAATGAGTCGAATAAAAATCTTAAATGCATTGAAGAATTACATACTAGACTGTGAGTCATTCAATGGAACATTCATAAGTAATTTTTAAATTAATTTGATGAACAGTTTTTCTCCCATTTCTTTATTTACAAAAAAAAATTAATATAAAAGTGACAATGTGACTGAGCAAACTTACACTTTGGTCGAAAGTGTGTGTGCACTGTATGCCTACGTCATGAGTGTGTTTATATGTGTGTTGCGGTTTGACAGTAACTTGAATTATCATTTTTTGGGGTGAAATACTCGACATTCATTTCCGCCTAAATGCTCTCATATATATTCTGTCTATCAGTTTAGGAACAGTAAATTCAAGTGAATGTTTCCATGCATTTGAATGTCACTGAGCAATAAGGAACAAGTGTGTGGTGAATATGCCATGTGTGTTTCGTTGACAAATTAATTATATTGTTAATCACAAACACGGCCAAGTGTGTGTGTGTGTCAGCACATTGTTGTCGAATTGAAGGACTCGTAAAAGTTATGATGAGATAGGATAACGGTAGTAGAATATTTTTGCATAAAACGCCATTTATTTGGTGGTTTTACCACTCAATATAGTTTCCATGTGTGTAAGTAGTAAGTAGTGTGTAATACACACTGTGTATGACAATGATAACATTCACTTGCTGCAAGAGAAAGAGAGAAGGAGAGGAGAAAAAAGAGGGGACAATCTTGACTTCCTTTCAAACTACTGTTACTCCTTTTGACAAGACTTCAAATGGACAAGAACAAAGTCAACAGCTTGTGACAAAAAATAGAAAAATTCTCCATCGTCGTGCGTGTATTGTCAAGTCACACTCACACACACCACACCGTCCTCCTCCTCCTCTCTTGAAAATTTGGTCACTACATTATGTAAGAGGAGGATGCTATTTAATACTCACCGTACTGAAATACTATGTGGTTTGAGGACGGCTACTTATTTAACAACAAACCTTCACCGTGTTGAATCGTTCAGTCATATATACAACATACAAGAATACACAGTATAATATTGGATGGATTATAATATAATTTTAGCCTGTACTTAGCCTAGAACCGTAATACACATTATAACAATAATGGCAGAGTATAATGTTGGCATGTTTATTACATAACACGTAAAGTACTACGGAATAACACTTAACGTATTTAGGGTACAGTTTTTTAAGTTGTACAGGGACAAGGGAGAAGGAAAAAAGTGCAAAACGAATTAACTTTATAAAGTAAACCCCCGCTTCTAGCATGCATATGTAAGTAGGTACATATAAATAAAATACAATATGTACTTTCATTAAAAGATCCAAAAAACTTTTATTCAAAAGACTTTTCCACATATCTGCATGTAATGGGAATAAGAGAGAGAGAAAAAACTTGTCATTGTTCCTCCTCAGTGTCGACATACACACAGAGAGAGAGGAGGAGGCTCACGACACCACTTGTGTCAATTTAAAATCTAATGTTGTCAGGCAAGTTATTATTCATTGATCGTCGTCGATGAATCAAAAAAAATTTACTTCCTGATTTGGAACTGGCTCTCTTAGGAATGGATGAACCGTACTAAAGCGAACACTTGTCTAATGTCTACATACTTGCATTCTCATTTACACTCTACAGAATATAATAATGCTAATAGTTTTACGCCTGCTTTCTCACCTCCACATCACTCTTTTTATTGGGTCTCTTTTCTACACATTGAGTCAAAGTAAGAGTGTACTTACGAACAACCAGGTATTTAATAGCAAAAAACAGTCATGTGTGTGTGTGCTTTTGAGATTATGAACTTGTGTGTCATTAATACTCTGAGAGTTATTGTTATTATTATTTTTACATATTTTTCTGAGCACTTCAGGGCCATTTATTTGCAATATTTGGAAAATTTTCTCAACTTTTTCCCCCCGTGTCTTCCTTTGTGTATGTTGTCATATTTGGTCCTGCTCTGTCCACATCTTGAAGCATTGCATTGATAGTTAGGGGAAAGAGAAGAATTCGGCTGGTTTTGTGCATGTGTGCATTTATGAATATTTATTGGACAGTTCATTACTGCATAAAACAAATAGAGTTACAAGCTTTACTTGGTCATCCATCTCACACTCACACACAAAAGAAAAATAATACTTACCCACATGTCTATATGCATGTGTAGTAGTATATGCATTGTAGAAATAAATTCTCTTATTTAATCTCTATCTTGTTTACACTTTCTGGGAACATATCTCTCAAAGGATTCAACTCACCAAATAAATACGTCTCTCTCTCTCTTTCTTTTTGATTATGCGTCTTGACTGTCTCCTCAAACAATTTTGTAATCTCAATGGACACTTGAACTGGAGTTGACAAGCAGGTTAGGATTTAATAGACAAATATGGCGTGTGCATGTGTGTGTGCATTATAATTTTATTGCACGACACACTCATATTTCAAATATGCATAAAACGCACTGGTTTTTTTTCATACTCCTTACATTATCGATCATAATATATTAAAGATGACAGGACCGGCACAGTCATACAGTGATACAGATAACGAAAATCCAAAAAAAAAATAGTCGTACACAACAAGTCTTGTTTATCGCATGTACAATAGCTCAGGTGCATTTTTTATGTAACTGTTGCTCTGTACGTCATCAGTGCTTTTTATCAGTGTAAATTAATAGGGTACTTGTACTACAAGCGTGAATTTAGTCTAATATGCTAAAGATGCACAAAGAAAAATGACATCATCCAAACACCTGAATGGCGACATTAAAATATTTAAATTAATTGGATATTGCTTAATTGTGTCCCCCCTGAACAAGATGAACAAACGGAACAAGTTTAAAAAAATCACTCCATCGTTATTCTTAAATGACCATAAATTGGATTTAAATAGACAGATTGAGGGAGGGAGGGAGAGAGAAAAGGAATGTACATATCCATAATTTGTTTTGATTTTTATTGTTTCAACGACGTGTGTAAGTGTGTGTGTGTGTGTGTTCTGAGGCTGCCCACCTAGTTAAAATTATGATGAATATAAAATAAGTATGTAAGAGGAAAAAAATTCAATGCTATTCTATATATATAGTCAAGGAGACAAGATAGTTAGGGAATAAAAAGGTACATAAGGGCTTTTTTAAGTGACAGTGGCAATGACATGGACAGACAACTCCTTGAATTTTGAGCTTGGACATTCTCATAGTTACAATTTACATTGGATGACGTGTTTCACACCTCATAATTTGTAAATGGTTAGCCGTCAGTTCACCAAACAATTATGCTATTATGGAAGAGGCTAACTAGCTAACTACCACCAAGCACGAATACTGTATAAATATAACCATACATTTCTTTTACTGTGGGTGCTCATGACGTCATACACAAACACTCACACACACACACACATGAAATGATGCTGGTCATTACCATTTGAAAAGAAATCTGTTGGGCTTGGTACAGTAATGATAAATACAAAAAGACACATGCCTTATGAATGATCTTTCTACACAACAGAACTGCGGACAACGTCAATGTTTGAATTACAGGGATCGAGCTCTCTAACTTTGGTAAGTGTACAGTGTACACACACACACCAGTAAAATCTTGGAAATTGAGATTTTCACAATTCATTTTTCAACAAATTAGTAATTTGAAAATTTTGCAAAGGTATTTACATACTGACACTTTTGTACATAATCCAAGCATGTAATCTATGCATGGACATGAACACTGAGGAAACGGGAAGGTGTTAAATCATGATTATGATGTTACCACAAGATTGACTGTAATAACTTGTCGATGGAAATGATGAGACTTTGAACAAAGGATTTCTTTCTATTATATCAGAAGACATTCTCACACAATTCTTCTCTCTTCTCTCTGTACTCTGTATTCACTTTTCGAATTTTTCTCATGACATGGCATGAGTGTGTGACATTTACATTTGTGAAACGGAACTCGTTCGAACAGAATTTGACTCAATTTAAGTTATACACACACATGTATGAAAATGAGACAATGTATACTTCAAAATGTGAAAAGAGATTTGAGCATTTAAATTCCACCCTTACATGAAGTGTGTATTTGTGTGTGTCAAAATTACCTTCTCATTTTTTTGATTGTTCTTATCTAATTCATCTTCCTTTCCACTCTACACATCAAATTGGGAGTCTCAGATTGAAAGAAAGTGTGGCTAAAATTGGCTGCCTGCGATTCACAACATACCATTGTAACACACATTAAGTATTTGAGATGTAGGAAATCAGATGAATGCGTATTTAAGTACACGGGTCAAAATTTTCTCTTTGATTCAAATCCTCAGTTGATGGTAGGAGAGAAAGGGAGGGAGGAAGGGAAGAAGCTACCACACATCTTGATTGTTGTTGTAACAATCATTTTCGGACCATTTAAAAAAATAGTTGAGAGTGAACTAATGGAGAGTGAAATCTATATAGACTATCTGACACATTCTCTAATTTTCCATTTAATTGTTCAATCTCTTGCAAGCCGACTATCTCACATACAATATAGCTACATTATCTGTACTTGTAATTTGGTGTTCTTTAATAATTTTAACACTACTTGTCCTCCTTCCTTACCATATATGAATTAAATTTGCACGTGTGTGTACATGTGTGTGCATGATCAACTCCAACTTGTGCAGTTTCTCTCTCTCTCTCAAAAAGTGGACTGTGATAAAAAAATGCATTAAGATTTTACACACATTTATTTTTAATTTTATCACAGTCTTCTCTCTCTCTCTTCCTCTTTGTAGATTCATTACAATATGTATGTGCGTGTGTGTACAATTTGATAACAGTTGTGGTGACTAATTTTTTGTCACCCTTTCATTACCTTTCTCTCTCTCTGCACACACACACAAAGCATTTATTCTCATCATGTCACTATGTCTATCGAGGTGTTGATGATTGGGATCGTGATGGTTGTCGTTTGTTGCAATTTCAGGAACAAATAAATTTACATTCACTCATATTTGGCCGACTGGCCAAATAACCAAATAAGCAGGCCCACTCTTGCAGTGTGCTAGTGTGCACTGTAAAGTGTGTGTGTGTGTGTTACCACTGACTCGTCGGCACTCTTGAAAGACATGCAGAAAGATTCGTATCGGAGAGAGAGAAACCATCATTAATTTGATTAATCTTTCATTGTGAGTGGAGAATGAGACTACACAGAAAGGTGTGACACACACACACACACAAATACATTTGTACAAGAAGTATTTAATACATTAGTACATATTACTGTGTGGAATTTGAGATTGGTTGATATTCAACACGCTTGTCAATTTCCTCTGCCTGCACTTTACGACTTGTGTACTTTCCATGTCAATACATTTCTTATTTGTCCGTCTTGTGACTCCTACATTAAACATTGTGTATTATTAACATGCGGATTCGCACCACTGTGTAATGTGGGTGTGTGTGACACAGGTGAGTTGAGTCTCCCAGGAATATATAGATGTACATGGAAAAGAAATTGGAATAAAAAAAGATTTTCCCTTTTAAGGATGAAATTCCTTTTGACTTTTGATTTTATTTTGAAAAGGCAAAGGTAAAGCTTAAAATTGTGCAGGTGCGTGAATTGTAATTTATAATCACACAAATGGTCAACCACACACACTGAAAGTGAGATTATGGGTGTTTTTTTTGAGACACACGATTTGATAATAATTATTTCTTATTTTTTCTTCTGTGTATCACTCATGTGACATAATCAGTTTGAAAATTGAAAGGGAGTTTTTGAGGTTCACCATTTAATTCAGATTGGATTTTGTTGAAGGTATGAGTGAGTATTCGAGCTGTCTTTAAAACCATGACTTAAGACAGATTCCACGACTGTCCAATTATTTTTGGCGTCATTATTTTCTACCTCGAACAGTTAGAAAATTATTTTTATATTGTAAAAGCAATTGAATTTTTTTATGAGATAAAGACAAAGCCAAACCATTATTTTTTTAACGATTTGGGTTTTTTTTGCATAAAATGTTTTCTACATGACTTTTTAGTAAATTGAGATGTACCACAATTTTTTTGTTCACCACTAAATTCATCACTAAATGACATTTCCTACTGAAGGAGAGAAAGAGAGGAGAAGGAATGTAAGAAAAGACAATACATCGTTCAAAGGTTATTTTGTAATAATAAAATATAATTCCTCTTCCCACATCCTCGATCTTCCTCCATAGAAATGTGTGTAGTCTCGTAATGTAGTTCCACACTCAATTTTATTTATACCATATTGGATAAAAATGTAAAATAGTAAATCATTATTTTCTGTAAAGACACTCGTCGTCCTTTATCCCAACTTTTTTTACACTCATATAAGGGAAGGTCTGCATTGGACAAGTGTGTGTGTGGTGCATTTAATTATGGACTTATTATGATATTATGGAAAACACTGTGCATTCTTAAGTATTCAGACCTCGAAATTTCCACTCTTGAGATTTTGTAATATTGTGAGCTATTTTTCTCACACCCTTCACAGTCACAAAATACAAAATGTCGTCTGCCAATTCCGCACACACATTATTTGTATGTATTCTCATGTTTCTTACCTGCAAAGAGAGAGAGAGAGGCTTTCCCTTTTCTTTGTTCCCTCATTTGTACGCTTAACAACTTATGTGTACTTCACATTATGAAATTAAGTATCTTTTGTCTGTGTTACATCCGACCAAAGTAATTAGAGTTGAATTTGTTTACACAGTTTCCCAGGGAAAACAAAGTTATCTCAAAGAAGGATCTATAGGTACAAGGAGGTGAGTTCACTTTAAAGGGTCACAAGTTCAATTCTTTAAAAAAAAATTTCCCTACAAACCAAGGTTTTTCCTTCCAAGCTTCAATAACAATGACAATAGCCAACAAACAATTTTTCTATTTTAATTCATCCTTCCTTTATTTTCACTGAAAATACACGCAGTAAATTCTTGGACACCTTCGTCTATTTTAATGATGAATCTAAATGAACAAGGATGTATGCAATGGACATTACACGAACAGAAAGATTGGAGATTTGCAGCTGAGCTTGAAATGATAAAGTACGTGTGTGTGTGTTTGTGTTTTATTTGTATTTATTTGCCCGTAGCACTATCCTACTTGATCCTATCTGTCTATCTCTCTCGTTCTTTCCCTCTCTATAATTTTATCGCTGGTCAGAGATGTAGCACAAACTTGTGTCAAAAGTAGGTAGTAACTTACTCGCATCTAAAAAAGTACTTATCTTTTTTCGTTAAGATGTGCGTGTGTTGTATGCCGGTATGTATTGTTTCCAATAAAAATTGAAAATTTAACTTACAAGATGTAGAGGAGAAAGAGAGAGAATGTTTTTCCAGTGTCAGTGTGATATATTTGAAAGAATTAAAAACATCTCACACTCAAATTACTATAATAATAATGTCATGATTGGCAGAAGATGAGACAGAGAGCCACTCTCCTCGAATTGGAACAAATACCAAATATGGAACAGATTCACAATACACTATCACAATCATATCGAAATCTGGATCTTGATGTGATTATCCTGAAGCAATTAGATGTACATTACACTTTTCCTTACTATAAGGTTCAGTACTAAATCACATGTCATTATTCTCTTCCTTTCTCTCTCTCTTTCTGTCTGATCATCTTGTATTGTAATCTGAAAATTTTTTGGTTAGTCTCCAATAAGAATTCCTTTTCCTACATATTTTGACATGGATTTGTCGAGATGTTGAAAATTTTATTCTCTACAGGGGTCAGGGGAAATGGTTTTCATTTTGTAGGATGTGATCGAATATAATAATTAAATTTATTAGCTATTAATAAATGTATAACCCACTTTTTATAATCATTTCGTTGGTTCAAATAAAATCACAAAAGAATTTGGACAAATCCCTCAGAAAATATATCAACTGAGGAAGAGGACTCTCACAAAATTCTTTAGCCTTTAAAATTAAGACAGTAGGACAAGAAACAATTCAGAATCCTTAGCTACAAAACCCCTGACATTTCCATACACACCTTTAAAGTGCTAACTATCGGTATATTCTCACCATGACACGTTGCGAACACGTTGTAAAACCCTATTCTGTAATTTAATAATAATTGCAAGTGTGTGTAAATTATATAGGAATACAAGGAATGGATCCCATTAGTCATGTCTACGATTTTGGTGACTACTGTTTTTTCTCAAATGATAGAAAAAGAGTAATGGTCAAATTTCTGTTATTGTGTAAAAAATGAGATATAAAAAATAATAACAAAATAAAAAAAGAATATGTACAGTACACGTAGCACATAGTCTCTGTGAGTGTGTGTGAGGGTGACCATGAATTGGGCCACATAAGATGAAGGATCTTGGTTCTGTCAATAATTACGAGGTTCAGGGGAAAATTAGTAGGTGCAAACCTGTGCAGTGATAATTTGAGATACTCTAAACACTGGCTCTCTTATGATGTAACAGTCGGTAAACTTCTTTTTTGTCCTTTCAATCCTCACACAAACTTTAACTTAACCATCAACACTTACACCAGTTCCCCTCTCTCTAATGATAACAAAAAAAACTCATTGAGAGATCATCTTTTCCTTTTTCCCATGTCCGCTCTGTACATCTTGTAAGAGTGATGCAGTATCTGCAATTTACTCCATGTAAACTATTGTTTAGAAACTCATTTTCACAACTGCAAAAAAATTTTCTCTCTCTCAACTTCTGTGGATGTGTGTGTGTGTGGATGTCTCGCCATAATATGTGTAAGTACTATTGCTGAAAGTCAGGCAGGAGGGATCGAATTATGATATTGTTCAACTTTGAACATTTTATAAAAAAGCCACCCTCCACCCTTATACTTTACTAGTTTGTAGAACATGGAATTTAATCATGAGCTATCAAAAAAATCTCGGAGGTCTAGACCTGTAAAATAACGTGTGTTGTGTTTCAGCAGGAGATCAACATTACTTTACTTTCTGTTGCCCTCTACAAAATTAAATACTGGGATGAGGGCAGAAGCAGACTTTAAAAAAACTGTTAGGTTCTCCTGATCCTGTAATCCTGTCGATTAAAGGTGACTTTCAGATGAGATGGTCCAAATTGTGTTGTCCATCTCTCTTTTCTCATACTTTTTTTTTCATGTTCCGCACACACACCAACTTGTTTAATAGGGGAAAGAACATTCCTTTCTGTACAGCAGCGTGCCTTACACAGACACACAAACACGCACACACAAATACAACGAAGAGAGAGAGAAAGAGGAAAATATCAAATGCGTAAACTATTAAAAATTGACCTACAGCCAAGACCAGAAGAAAAAGACGAAAGAGTGCAAATTATGTTGTCATGTTATTTTACAATATTCTCCCTTTTCTACTCATTGCCATTCAAGTATCCATGCAGAGCAGAGAGAAATTTTTTTGTGAAAGACAGAAATCATAATATTATATATTATATAGAAAATATTAAAAAAAGAGAATGAATTCACGTCAGGAGGCGGAGAAAGAGGAGGAAAAAACAAGGATGATAGATCACCATACCGTAAGAAATTGATTCTACAGGATTTCTTCGCTGTTGGAGACTTTATTATTAGCATTAGACTGTGTCCTCTGTGTGTGTGTAGTACAGTGTGTAAAACATGTATCCAACATTAAAAAAACCATATTAATTCCAATTACAATATCGTGTGAAATTTTTTTCCCACCTTTTCTTCATCTTCTTCAGAAGACTCCACATAATTCGAAGCATCAAGAACTGTGTTATTAGAATGAAATGTGTGTGTGTAGTCTTAAGTGTCCTAGTGTACAAGAATGAATGAAATTTTTTTGATTAATACAAAAAAGAACTGTTTTGGAAGCCAGCATGTAGCTACTGTATATTCCATAGGATTCTATAAAAGTGTTAAATATTTATATAGATAAGATAGACTGTGTAACAGACAATTGTGTAGAGGAGTCATTCTCAACCAAATTAGATTTCCTTTTCACTAGTGTCCACAGATGCTCTGTGGTGTCAACCATGATCGGGACACAACACAACTCATCATAATAATAACAATGATAGGAATGGGTCACACAATAACATCTCCTCTCAAGATGTATGTTTGATGCTCTGTAAATGTAGTACAAAAGCAATGTCATATTTTTCTTGGTGCAGGACAAGAGAGAAGAATTTTTATGTGTAATGTCCTGTACATGAAAAAAAAGAAGAATTTGTTTGGGCATCTTATCCTCTATTGTCCATAATAATAATTTCACTTAAGATCTCAGAAAGAAAGATGTGAAAAATGGAGGGATGGGTATGATTCATATTGGCATTGAACTGTCAAATATAAATATGTATAATAGTAATTTTTATGGAAAACAAGAATCATTTTCTCTATTTGACACACTCCATTCTCATTAAGTATTGAACCTCTCTCTTTCACTCTCCTCTGTGTGTATCGTGTGTGTAGAGTGGTATGTAAAACCATGGTGTCTACATAGTGTAAGAGATGACATAGGCAAAAGTGTGAAATATGAGTCATGGGAGTCATGGAATTTTTAATAATTTTCTCAATCCTTTCTGAATGAAAATGTAGTAACGTAAAAAAATACAGAATAAAATAAGAAGACACATTCTGTGTCAAAGTCTCATCTTTCCAACTTGGAGACCAAACACAAACCAACAAACAACAATTAGGAGAATTGATAATGTACAGTACGTTGTGTGTGGATTAACTTAGTTATGTTCTCCCTCTTTGTACTGTACAAATGTAACTTGTCGTTAGTAAAATGTCCATGTACCACAAGGCACAAGTTGACTAAAACATGTTGAACTGGCTCCTCCGGAGTGCAGCTGAGAATAAAAGAAAATACAATGCAAGTGTGTGTGCACATTTAATTTTTTAATAATAATAAGAGAATAAATTACTGTCTGTCAATGACCATTGGCTTTTTTAGTGTGAATGTGAGAAGACATTGTCATTGCACAAGCTTTTGCCTTTTACCTTTTGAAAACTCCTCAGAATGAAATTGAGATTTTCTTTTTTAGAAAAAAAAATTCTTTCACTCTTACACTCCTCACTCTGCAATTATGTTAAATTTTTATAACTATTGGCATTGTTGGGCTTAAAAGTACATACACTACAGTGTATTGTATGAATGTTTTTGGTGAAATTTGAGAAGCTATTAGTGACACTAGGAGGGAGGGCCCAGCTTTGATCTTTCAACTTTTTACAACTTGCAGCATCATCTTTGTGCTTCAAGGGCTCCATATACATTTTCCCTATATGTATTACTATCACCAATATTTGTGTGTGCAGTAATTTGTATGACGCTTGTGTAGCTTTAATGGTGATGGGTTTGTGCAGGGCATATGAGAATATGAGAAAAGAAAAATCATGAATGACAGAATTTGAGGGGAAAAACAAGTTATTAACCAACCTCTGTCAATCGTCGCTACAGTACAATATGATGTGTGTGTCCTCCTATTATAGCCAGCATAAATGTGTGTGGTTCAGAGTGGTCAAAAATTTGCAAATATGTTTATGTTTTGGGCATAACACTATAAGGAGAAAACCGGGCAAAGGTGAGTTTACCAACAGTAAGGAATAAGACAGTTGAAGCTGTTTAAAAATGGTATTTATAATTTTGTGAAAAGTTACTCAAGGCAGTTCAAGTCTCACCCTCTTCTCCTCCATGTCGTGTATTGAATTGTAAAGTAAAGGTGGTCAAAATGATGTTCTGCCCTGTCCCATCCTGAGTGTGAGTGTGTGTGTTATTATAAATATTTTGTTGTTGTTGGTTAATTTATACCTGCTCTAAGGTTTGATTGTAACTAGCTATTATAAAAAATTGTGCAAGAGAGGGACAATTATGAGCTCTCTTTTTTTGTGTATAATCCGGCCATGGCTTTGATTTAAAAGCCTCCAATAATTACTGAGTGTGTGTGTGTATCTTTGATGGCTGGCTGGTCACTCTTGAATAGTGAAATGAGACCCAAGGACCTTCTGGACTCTCGCCTCCTCTTGAGCTCGTTAGTATACTGCAGATGAGGGTAAATCATGCATTTTAAAAATAATGATTTGATGCACAAGACATAAGAGCGAGAGAGAGAGAGTGAGAGTGAACATTGGCACCTTAATTGATATCGACTCTTATTGATAAATTATGAATGGCTATTTTATATGCACTGTACAACGTTCTGCATCCACTTGCATCACAATTTATGCATTGGATTGACACAAAGCTCTCTCAATTGGAGGATGCCTGTACAGAGCGAATTGTGGTGAACTTTTGTAGTTGTATTTTTATATTGCCCATATATTTCATTATAAATTAAGTTTAGCATTACTTGTGACTATTCATTACCTCATACTCTTTTATAATATCAATTGAGTGAGAGAGGGAGAGTGAGTATATGTGACAGGGTGTGTGTTGTTAATTAGAAAAATCCAATGTATAGCAACCAGCGATATTCACATTCACACACACGCATTCACAGTTTTGTTGGAAATGTCTTTTTTCGACTCCTTTCTACAAACTGTCTCACACCAGATTGGGATGAGGCGAGATTGCATGGGACCAGAGACAGGGAGAGACAAAACGTAAATGAAGGAGAAAATCTTTATTTTGTTAGACTTGACATGTCACAACAAAGAGTGGAGAAGAGCCATGGACTTAACAATACAAACTAACTACATTTGTTTATTGTCTTGGAAAGAGTTTTCAATTTTTATACACTATGCTATTTACTACTACTACACTACCTGTAATTGTTGTCTCTCTCTTTATTTCTTCTCTCCATCTCCCGTGCACTATTGTTGTCGTTGTTGTCTACATGTCTTCCTCTCTTAAAGCCTTTCCGCACTGCTAGCATATGTGAGTGAGGACCCTCATATGAGTGTAAAATAGTTAGTGCGTTTCGTCTCCCTTTAGCACTAAGAGGCGTGGTTTGACAGAAGGACTCG
>WJFB01002039.1:0-23029 GCA_009870185.1 Pygmarrhopalites habei
ACATCCCGAGATGGAGGGAAAATTCCACTCTTCCCGGGAATTTTGACCTTCTTCCGGGGAAAATGACTTTAGCTTCTCCTGAAGTTTCCCGTATAAGTTCCACTCCTCCGGGCAAAATTTTACCCTTTTCCGGGGAAACTCCATTTTGTTCTAAGAGTGTAGCACTAATCTATAATAGAGTGGTGTAATGAATTACTTACCTAAACTTCCTGACTGTTGACCTAAAGCTGCTAAGGCTTCTGGAGGTAAGTCACCCAACTCTTTGAACAAATTTTCATCGAAGTTGATCACCTAGAAAAGTTTTTTCAAACACAAATTTTTAGAAGTTGTGTAAGTATTTTGAAACATGATTTTTATTTACTATAAGAATTAAGTTTTTACTTGAATGTCAGCATTTCCCAGGATGCCTGAACTCATCAACTGTTGTTTCAGATCTTCTGGAACATCATCAGGTAATTTTGCGGGGGTTGATGAACGACCATTCCCCGCTGAATTGAGTTCACTTTGTTGTTGTTGGAATTGAGTATTAATTAATTGTTGTTGAGATCCCTGGTAAGAATTTTGTTGTTGTTGTTGCTGTTGAAATTCATACTGTTGTTGTTGTTCCGAGTTTGAAGAGTCCGAGTCAGGTTGAGATTGGTACTGTGACTGTGATTGTTGCTGCTGTTGTTGAGCATGATTGGCAGGATTATTATTCTCGAGGAAAGTTGTGAGTTCATCCAGACCCATTCTTTTACTAAATCCTGGGTAGACGGGACCCATCGGGGGTTTCATCCCAATATTGTCATAATTGGGTTTCCGAGGGACGTGACCCATAGGGGCTGGAGAGGGAGTGCCAAGAGGTCGGTCAGGGTAAAATGGAATTGGATTTGGATCAAATTTTAATTGTTGATTGTTAAGATTTGAGAAAGGGGTTGGTGCATCCTGGAAAATTGGTGGTTGCATACTGTCTTGGGGTGTTGGGACAGGTCCTTGGAATTGTTGTTGTTCGTTGGGTGGTTGGTAGTCATTTCTTTGTTGTGCATATTGTTGTTGTTGTTGCTGTTGCTGGAGATGCAGTTGATGATGATGTTGGGGTGGAGGACTGTCACCGTAATGACTCTGCATTGGTGGAGGTTGAATGGCTACATGAGGTTGTGAGAAACTTCCTTCGTAGTCTCCATTGTTTTGACCTTGAGGGCCTTGAGGTCCTTGCTCTTGGTTAATTTGAGGTGGACCTTGTTGTTGTTGTTGCTGCTGCTGTTGGACTTGACCTTGGTTTTGTTGACCTTGGTTTGATTGAACATAATCCTGCCACATTGGCTCCATGCTCAAATCGGGCTCAGAACGGAAGAAATTTGGAGGGAATTGATTTTGCTGTTGTTGTACTTGTGGTTGTAAATTCTGTTGTTGTTGACCTTGAGGTTGAGGTTGATTTTGTTGAGGTTGGAAATTTTGTGGGATGGGCTGCTGTTGTTGTTGTTCTTGCACAAGTCGATGTTGAAGTTGGAGAGGATGAGGTTGCAAAAATTGTGGTTGTTGTTGAGAAGCAGCAAAGTTTTGTTGTTGCTGTTGAATTTGTTGTATTTGTTGCTGTTGTTGGGAAAGGAATGGGAGAGGTGGTTGATTGGATGGTCCAATTGGTTGAAATAATTGTTGTTGTTGTTGTTGTTGTGGAGGAGGTGGTTGTGCGATATTGTACTGGTTCTGGGTTTCTTGGCTGTACTGTTCACCTCCGTATGGTTGTTGTTGATTTATAAATTGTTGTGGTTGTTGTTGTTGTTGAGGCTGTTGAACTTGGAATTGTTGTCTTTGTTGAGGAGGTGGTGGTTGAAAAACCTGTTGTTGTTGCTGTTGTTGTTGTGGAGTTGGTTGGGGTGGTTGGAAAGGACCTTGTTGTTGTTGTTGTGGTTGGAAAGGGCCTTGTGGTGTTCCCTGAACTTGTAAAACTTCTCGTTGACCTTGTTGGAAACTGGATTGAGCTAAAATGTTATTAAAATCTTGGATGGATGGATGAACTTGTTGGATTTGTTCGGAATATTGACCCAATTGTTGTTGTTGCTGTTGTTGGTGTGAATGTTGTTGTTGGTGTGAATGTTGTTGTGGTGGAGGAGGGGCGGGTTGAGGTTGGAAGTTTTGAGCATGATGTTGTTGCTGTTGTTGTTCATTCTGGAGTTTCTGTTGGTGTTGATGATGATTTTGGAGATGTTGTTGAATGATAAGGTCATGATTTGGTGGATGGTCGAAAGTGACACCGAGACGAGAGGAAGAGAATTCATTTTTGTCTGGACGGATGACAGCTCTCATTGTTGTTGTGGGTTGAGGTCCTGGAGCTTCTGTTGTTCCAAAATGTGGTTGATGCTGTTGTTGTTGGACAGGAGGAGAAGGAGGGGATGGAGGTGGTTGATGTTGATGAGACTGGGTGTGGTGGAAAGGGACGACAGAGTGACTTGGATTACTTCCTCCAAGGACAAGGTCGGGTTGTCTGGAAAATTATAAATAAAATTGTATGAATAAGAAAACGTGTATGTTCGACGCCGTTTGATAGTTTCTCGCGTCAAATTTGGAGTTCAGTACGAAAAGTCCAGTTTCCATTGCCAGTTTGGTGTTTGTAAATCATATTTAGATCAAAATCTTATTACCTGATCGGAATTGAAGGGACAGGTGTGTCCAGATTAATTTGTGGGTCAATAGTTCCAGCTGGAGCGTAAGCTGGACCACGACTAGCATAGCCACCACCAGGATGAATAATTTCCGGCTGACTCTTATTATTTGCCGAATACCGGACATAGAAAACATGGACTGGTTCTGGAGTTGGAGGTGCTGGAGGAGGAGTGGGTGGTTTTGGGATTGGTGGTAAAGTCACATTAGAATCCTGAACAATTATTTCGATGATTGGTTCAGGTTCGGTCACGTAAACTGGATAAGCATCTCCGTAGGATGGTGTGACAGCATGTCCGAAATTATTCCCTCCGTTGTAATGTCCTCCTCCTCCGTTGTAAGAATTTCCTCCATGAACTTGGACATGTTGGGAAAAGGACCCAGCATGGTCACCTCTTTCAGATAATGATGATGGGGATGGATGACGGTAGGCATCGTGGAGTGTTGAATACTCTCCAGAAGTTGTTGGGTCAGGTTGACTGAAATGAGTTTTGGGTGGTCCGTAGTGAAGGTTCTGGTTTTGAGGGGAAGAGCCGGGTGTTGGGGGAAGGACACTGAACACTGTCAAACATATTGCATAAATTATGAATTTATGAAAAATGTGAGTCAAAATTATATTCTACAAAATTTCTCTGAGCCAACCTTTGACTTTAGAAGAGGATCCGGAATAATGTGACTGTGGAGGAGGGAATTTAGGTCCATCCGTCCTTCTCTCTGGGATTTTGTACGAAGTACCCGGGTAACCTTGTTCATCACTAGCAGGGGGTTGGTAAACTGGTGCTGCATCCTGTCTTGAATAAAGTGGTTCTTTCGGACTTTGTGGTTGAGGTTGTTGTTGTTGTTTTTGACTTGTCCTCTCATTCTCCTCCACTTTTGACCGAATGTACTCCATCAAGTTGAGTGGTTCGAAATGACCAGGATTCACAATTTTGTCTTTAGAGTCAAATTGACGGTTGGGTGGGTCAGAACTTGACAAACCGAGGGCTGCCATCACTTCTTCGGGTGAAGGATGTTTTGAGGGGAGGCGGGCATTGTGCTCCAATTCAGCCTGTTTGAATTTGTCTCCTAAATTTTTACATAAAAAATTAGTATCTGATATACGATTTTGTACCAATTGTGTATCTGCATTTTAAAATCTTCTCTGACTGACCTTTCTTGTTGTACCCGCTACTGAAAGAGTTGTCATATCGATCAGGAGGATTTTGATAGTTGATTTCATCTGAAGATTTAGTCACGTCTCCCTCAGGATGGTAAAGTGGGTCAGGTTGTGAGTAAGGGACCTTACAATATAGTCTTTATTAAGTACGCGTATTTAATTATATAGATGCTTTAATTTCTTATAATTTTAACAATGCTATCGAACAAATGTACTGATCCAGTTTTACGTGTAGCCATACTTTTATGGGGCAACATGAAAACTGGCGGCAGGGAGACGGTTTGAATTACGCGTGAGAAAATTTCTGTTCGGACAGGAGCGCATTCTGTGTTGAGAGCGTCTTGGAATTTTCTTGTAGAGATACCTTTATTTGCACTTCAATAGTAGTCCAAGGGACTTAAAAGTGTACATTTAGTGAGGATGAGTCTCCCAAAGTGGAAGGAAAGAGCTGGTAGGTTTTATTGCCAGGATAACTACCCGGATGGCTGCGGTATGAGTTATACAAATCCGAGTAAGTACTTTTGTGTTTTTTTCGTTTTCTCTCTCACTGTATTACATATGTATCATGCATAATTTATTCTTACTATTTATGGGTTTTTGTGCAAATTATTGTAGAAAATATGAAGCGTCATTATAGACGTGATCATGAGGGAAGAAGATTTGTGTGCTTCGAGTATTCTCCTTGTCAGATCGTGTATCGTGATAATCAAGATCTCACTGATCACATTTACTTTGTCCATACTAATCCTGAGGCTGGACATTGTGACGTATGTGACATTACATTTGCGGCTAGATGGGCGTCAATTCATCATTTTGAGTCAGTTTGTCATCAACAGAGAGAGAAGGAACAAGAAAGAAAGAAGAAGAGAGATATTTTGTACGAAGAGTCAACAGCAACAACAACAACGATCAAGAAAATTCCAGTATGTCCTCATTATCAAGATAAGATTAACAATCGACCAGGTGACATCGGGACCTTTAAATCCATCAAAACTGGTGGTAGAAATGAGTCTTATGGAGCATCCGAGCGTTATTTTGGTAACAGTGTTGGGAATGTTATTACTGGAGGATATGAATTTCAAACAGTTGGATATCATGACTTCAATTCCCGGCATGTGTACTTATTATTAAATACAACATAATTTATGGTACTCCAGATTCGTGTGTATGTACTTATGTAATACTTATATTATTAATTTACAGTTGGTTCATTTACTCTCTTGGGGACAAAAGGGATGCGAAAACCCGGTTTGTATAATAGTAAAATTGTATTTACGTATGTATTGAGAACACATACACTATTATCGTTATTAATATATGTATATAATATTTATAAATAGATACATTGGGAAAAGCGAATCAACACCTGGAACAAGAACAATGAACGGAATTACGAAACCAGGGAGACTAAACGACTATCAGAGTGTAATTACCATCCTCACTGGTTGGAGAGAGAAAGAGGAGGAGAAAAATGAAGGTCGTCCAATGACGGATTCTGAGTTCGAGATGTGGTGGTCATCATTAATTCGACTGAAGGCTCAGAAGAAATTACCTATTCATGCATCATTGAGAAACGGTAAGTACATATGAATTTTTCAATGCAATTCATAATTATTATACATATTTATTTTTGTCATTATTATTATTTACAGTGGTCAAGTATTTTGCTCACCCCTCTCGTTCAATTCTGGATCTTGTATTCAATATTATTATTGAATATGATCCAAATGAAATGAAGAGAGATGAACTACTCAAAGTCGAGGCCTGGTACATTAACAAAGCTGATTGTTATAATGGAGACGATGGGGGACTGTACGATCCAAATGATGACGTGAGTTTCAATCCTTTATGATTTTAAATGTATTTATATTATTATTATATTCAAATAAATTAAATCATGAACTCAATGAAAGTATATATTATTTATCTGTATGTTTGTGTGTGTCAGATATTTGTACAGACGGAAGCGGACATCGAAGTCCTTTCTACAATAAAGACTGCCGTTGAGAATAAAAGAAAACGTGGAAACACTATTATGAGTCCTCAGGATCGAGCGAAAAAGAAGAAGGAGGAGGTGAAACAGAGCAACTTCATGAGAAATTATTTCAAGGTAATATATGTATATACATATATATATCCATTCCTGTGTTTACCACACTTCATAATTCTGTGTTTTTGAAATATATTATTCTTTTTTTGAGTCCAAACTCATGATGTTATATTTTTTGTTTTTACATTAGGTCGAGTGAAGCGTGAAATGTAGTAATTCACCACTCCAGACTCATTTTTTTCTAAAATTTATTTATTATATTAGTTCACCATGAACTCTTGTTACTCCTTTTTTGATAATTTTCTGTATATGATAAATATGATAATATTATAATAAACCATGGAATATAAGTAAATTTAGTATCGTTTGCGTGAAGTTTGCAAAAATGTATTAAACCTTATTATTTCAATAATGATGATGAAAAGCCAAGTACCTTTTTGATATCTTTGGGTGGTCCATAGTCGGGTTTCGGAGGGCCATACTCTGGTTTTGGTCTGCTAAAGTCTGCTCGTTCATTCGAATCGAAATTTGGGTCAGGTCGTCTTGGTGGTGGTCCTTGAGAAGGTTCTCTTCGGAAATCTTCTGGATTCCTTGAATAGTCTCCATCTTGATCTCTCTCACTTCCTCTAAATTCTTCATCCCTTCTAAAATCTTCTCCTCCATGATGACCTCCTCCGTGATGTGGGGGTTCTAATTCTGAATCCGGTGGTCTGTATTCCGGTTCGGAGCTCTCAGGAGGAGGTGGACCATGTTCGATTGGACCACTGTACTCTTCTTTCAACAATAAACCAGAGCCGTAACCAGGATGGTCAGGATGTTGAGGGAAATGATGCGGTGGTGATCCTTGACCTTGAGGACCATGATTTGGGGGTGGTCGAGGGAAATGTTGATTTTTGTTATAATGTGTTCCTTCATGAAGGGGTCTTCGGGGTGGTTGGAACTCATCTGGAGGACCGTAAGCTGTTTTCCCATTATGCTCATGATGGTCTATGAAGGGCTTACCTCCAAGGGGTTCGTGAACTTCATTGGAGTTGGGACGGAAGAAGGGAGGAGGTTGTTCATAACTTGGTCGATTATTCTCATGTTGGTTCTCATTGTCCATGAATGGGTCAACTTGTTGTCTGGAGTCGGAACGGTCTTCGTCCATGGGTGGAGGTGGAGGAGGTCGACGGTTTTCTGTTGGACGGTAGTCTGTATTAGGGTATTCTGGAGGTGGACCATAAATCGGTTTGCCAAATGGATCATTCTTGATGAGGTCAAATGGTGGTTTAAATGTGGAACCAGTGAAGTAGTCTTTGCCATCTTTTCCATCTGTTGGCCGGGATGTGGAGGTGATGTGGATTTGTATGACATTTCCTGGTTGGGCTTGATGATCTCCGGGTTTTTGAGATGGAAGGTGGAGTTGGATTATTTGGGGTTTGTTGTCCTCTTTCGATGATTTGTCAAGGTTGGCTTGGATGATCGTTGTTTGGGGTGGGCCGAAAGGATTCTGCATACAAATTATTATGGTTATTCATGGGAGATTTACTTGTGTCTTATAAGGCATACAAACAATTTTCTTGACCTCTAGAGGTCAAGAAAATTGTGCAGTGTGGTTACAAATCAGTTCAACTTCGACGCCACTGTGAAATTCATGAAATCTCTCTCACTCATTTTCCTCCCGAACTCGAAATGAAGGCAAGCGGCGTCGAAGTTAAACAATTTTTGTACAGTGAAAAAATATTTTAAAAAATTGTTTTACCTTTCCGAAGGGTCCTCCAGGGAAAGGAGGGACGTATTCGATGATGGGTTTGTCATTTGAGAAACTTTGTTGTTGTTGTCCATGATGAGGATGATGAGGTGGTGGAGGACGAGCAGAGAAAATATGTTGTGACCCTTGTTGATCCAGATTGACAGACTGGCTAGGACGAGGAGGAGGAAGAAGACTCTGAAGTTGTTGATGATGTTGTTGTTGAGTTTGACCGGTCACATGGGATGGAGGTGGATGCTTGGCAGGACCATCAATATTTTGTGGTGATTGACTGGGTGGAAGAGGAACGACAATCTGTGCTGGATTGTTCACACCCTAGAAACATAAAAATCAATTATCAAACTGCAATCATTTACAACAATAATAATAAATTATTGCTAATAATTGACACTCACGCCGGGTGGTCTGTTCTGAGGATGATTTTGAGGATGATGCATATGATGAGGAGGAGGTGGTCCTCTGTGATGATGATGATGTCCAGGTGGTGGTGGACCAGGTCTTCTAAATGGATGTTTTCCCCTAAATTTTGGTGGTGGAGGTCCATAATGGATTCTCCTGTGTGAGAATGACCCTTGACCTCCTCCTTGAGGTGGAGGAGCTGGCATGTGAACTGACTGTCCTCCTTGTTGTTGAGGTGGTTGATTATGTGGTTGCATCTGATGTTGTTGTTGTTGTTGGTGTGGAGGAGACTGTGGTTGTTGGTTTGGCCCTTGGTCCATGGGACCTTGCATTATAGGGTAGGCTGACCCACCTCTCCTCACTTGTGGAGGAAGCGGGGGTGGAGGAGGTCGACCTCGTCTGTACCCTTCAACCGGATCATTGAGAAAACTGAGTCCAATCATCCCGACGAGGAGGAGGTGTGTCTGGAAAAGGGTGAAAGTAGTTTGTAAAATGACATTTTTGAAAGTTATTCTCTTGTCGTTAACCTAGCTTTAAAAAAAATGTTATGAGGTTTAGTTTATTGTACAAATATTTTGTCACACAAATAAATTTCATTCTCAATGCTCCACTAAACGGGTTCATATTTTCTTCCTCTATATTTGAAGGAGGTAAAGGCTCACAGTAAATCAACAAGGTTGTTTTGTCTTTAAAATATTATATTTTATGACATTTGAGTAGGAGTCATCATTTTGCCAAATGAACTCTTTTTGTGTGTGTAGTGAAACGTATGCGAAATTCAATTAGGTGGGCTACAGTGTTTATGTTTGCTCTCTCCCTCTCATGATTTATCGTGGCAATGGATGCAGACGGCTATTACAATACGAGTGTGTGTGTGTGGACGAAGGCAGGTGCAATAGGAAATTACGAGAGAAGATGCTTCTTTCATGAATCAAGTCTTGAGCCTCTCGGACAGAGAGCAAGTTGCAACTTGTATGAATTTGTGTGTAGGGGAAAAAAGTTGCTTGCCCACTTGTCGCCAAAACAATTTTTTAACCGTAAAATAGCGGAATATGGCCGATAAAACTCGGCTCTCCTCTCACTGACTGGCTATCCTCCACCGTCCAAGAGTCTAAGTCTCTCTTCTGACTTGAACAAGGAGCGAGGAACAGATGAATGTCTTTTTATTCCATTCTCAATATAAACAAGTTTAATTTATGCTGTGCAAAAAATTCTTTTCTTCCACATTTCAGTCTATTTCTACATTTCTATTATGTTTGTGCCTGTGTGTGTGTGTGCCTGTAGTGTAGATGAGTAAAACGGACAGGAGCCCGTGACACTTGGCACTCCTCCTCCTCCCATTAAATTTGTATATTAAGTTGAATAATTGTACCCACTCGTATCATATTGTTGTACACTCTCTTTGATTTCATTGTATTTCAAAAACTTTCAATTTTCATCATTTGAGACTGAGTTGAGACCATTTTATGTCCCAGTTCCCCGTGGAGACTCGGTGGGTGGGGAAAAGGTTTTTCGATGTTTGTGGAAATTTATTCCCTGCTTTTTCGTAAGAAATCATGGTAGAGGGATTGGAGTGAGCGGCGTGGAAGATATTCTTTTTTGATAAAAAAGGAGGATGTTCATTAATGAAAATTAAGTCCTTATGAATGAACAGGTGTAGCTCAGCATGAAATTTTAATTCAATTAGCATTAATAAATAAATAATAATTAAATAATTAAATTAAATGCTAAATGCTCATCATAGCCAACATCCTGACATAAAACTACACTACAGTCGTGTAGAATGTAGCATTTAATTCTAGGTTACCATTTTAAATTGTATTCAATTAAATTTTTGACACCCTTAACTTGAACGCCGTTCGGAATATTTACGCTTCAAGGGGGAAATTTTATGATGTGTGAACATTGAAACTAAATGAATGGCGTCCAAGTCTCTCATTAATTAATCCACTCGAGAAGAGAAAGACGTTTCTTTTAATTTTGCAAGTTTTTTTTCAGTTGTGTTTTGCAAGGGTGAAAAAAAGTGATGATTTTAAAAATGAATTTTAATTTCTCTACTTTTTCTCTCTTTCATCTCACCCGGACAAGCACATCGAACGGATCACGAGATCCATTCGAAAGAGACAGAGAGAGAAAATTTAACCAAAAAAAGAAGTTTTCTCTCTTTCTCCCCACAGCCACAGTCTCTCCTGTCCATCTCTCTTCAAACACAATAGAAAACCCCTTGCAGAGTGACTCTTGCTTCAATTATGAAGGATGTTGTATATCCTAGTCTAGGCTACAAGTCTAAAAAAAATTGTTTGCAATTTTTTTGCACTTATTTGTGGCTTCAGGATTGGCAAGTTTAAGTACAAGGGTAAGTTGAATTGTTGTTGTTGTTCCCTTGCCTACTTCTTGTCTCCTCTCAGAAAAAGCTCTGTTTCTTCTGATTATGATTATGATAGTCTGGTGTGTGTGTGTGTGGAATTCAATGTTATGAATGTGAATCTTGTTGAGAGGAGGAGGAGGATTTGGGTGATTTTTGTTAGGATTCCCAGTTTTACCTTTGACGACAAAGAACAAGTTGAGACGGACTGGTGTAATGGCAGTGGCAAGTAATAAGATGTAATAGGGAGGAAGAGAAGATGATGAAGCGTGAGATGTGTGAACAAGAAATCTCAAGAAGAAGAGGGAGGATTGGTGAATGAATGGGGTTACAAGAGTAGTGCAATATTCTTTTACACATCCTCTCCATCCTCACACACACACACTCACTCTTATACTGTCCGTTAAACCAACCTCGATTCCCCCCTCCTCTCTCACCATCATCATTAGCCAAATTATAGAAACAGAAAAAAACACACAGGATAATCTTTTTTAAAGACTCTCTCTCTCTCCCTCACACACACACAGTATGTACTTATGGTATGTAATATATATCTCATTTTTAAATTGAGTTGATGTTTAAATTTAAAGCCGACACTTCCGGCCTAATCTTTTCTTTTCTTTTTTTGAAAAAAATGCATTTTCTCATCATCATCATCTCCCCTCTTTTTTCATGATTTTTTCTCTCTGAACAACTCTCTCACTTGACCAGATTTGAAGACTTTCTTTTAAAATGAATACCGTCAGCTCAGACACACACACACAGGCACACACGATACTATCCATTCAGGAGAGAGAGAGAGAATGCACTCCTCTGGTTCATTAAAGATTAGAAATTTGTAATTTGTGAAAGATTGGACACAAAAAAACATTTGGATCCCATAATCTCCTCCACCCCCCACTCGCATGTCATGTCACTGCATGTCAATGTCAAGGTGAGTTGACAGACTGTCCATCCTACAAATTAGTTTCGAAGATCAAAAAACAAACATGCTGGAAAATGCTTCTGTTTAATCTGCTTACTTAAACGCCGCTGATACAACTCTTCGTACTTTTTGGGTGGACGACCCATTGAAGCGTAAAAAAGGCGAAACGGCGTCAAAGTGCCGCATAAATGGGAATTATTAAAATTTGTCTTGTAGCTTTGTGTATTTTTTTTAAATGGTCAAAAATTCAAATTTGGTCAACAAAACTGAGGAGGAGGGGGTGTGGACGTGAGAATACTTTTAAAAAAATTATGCGCTTGTAAACTAAAGGGGGTTTCTTATCTTACGCCAGTTGGTCTTATGACAGTTGGGACGATGTAATAATTTATCCTAACAATTAAGATAAGCCATGTTCAAGTAAACTAGGAAAAATTTTGGGAAGTGTGGTATCTGGGCTAATAATTACAAAGCGCTTATCATGTGCCCTGCATCTCGTAAAATGACTCAATGTGGAAATTAATATTTGGTCAGAAAATTTTTTTTTCTCTCTCTCTCTCCTCCTTAATTCTTTTGAGAGGGCTTGGTCACATTGCATTACAATTGACCACTGTCGTCATCACACACACACTCACACATATGTGTAACAAAGAGAGGAACCGTAAGAGAGTCTCTCACTCGTCCAGCATCCGCATCATCATCTGTTCACATTGAAATGGTGAATCAGCCGTGCTTCTCACGTATTTCGGTCGAAATTGATGAATCGCCTTTTCTTCCTTCCCAGACACACACACGCTACTCTCTCTACTGTAGAACGCACCCCTTGACCAACTACACAAAATGTTGCTCCTGCTAAATCATTGACTATTTCTCATCCTTTTTTATGCCAAGTATTGATCATTGAAAATTAAAAAATTGACAGAGTCTCTCTCTCTCTGCCATAATATTCTGATTTCATTTGAACATTCACACACGACCGGACCACACGCACGTCCCAACAATGCACACAATTTATGAGAGAGAGAGACAGGGACTGTCAAATCCATTGTTGCCAAGGAGGCTGAGAGTGTCAGGGCAGCTTAATTTTACTTTATCCTCCCCCATTCGTTATTCTCACTGTCAATTGACAATTGTCACAATGACACAAGATTCATCTCTCTCTCTCGTGTGTGTGTGCATACAGACACAAGGTCATAATAGTGCATAATAGAGATTTGTTCTTGTGAAGTGTGTGTGTGTGTGTTGGTGGTGGTGGCGGTTGAAATATTTCCTCCTTTAAACTAAAAACCTGTTTTCTATTCTTCCGTTAGTTTAGCCTATACTCCACTCTCCACACACACACCATTATTTCCCGTCTCCCTCTTTTCTCTCTCTCTCGCGTAGAAAAATGCAAAAGACATTTTGTCATTCAACCCTGAAGGGAGATGACAGTGAAGGAGGAGGAGGAGACAGGAGTACAAAAGTGTTTCACCTGTCAGATCAAAACATTGACTTGTCTTCCTTGGACTCCTCTCTATTTCCAACTCCACTCACTCAACACACTCAACAATTAACTTGTCAATTGACAGCAATTTGTGAATTCATGATCCTCTAATCAATCTCGAAAATAGAAGGACTGATTTCTTGTCCACGATCTTTTGTGTGTGTGTGTGTCGACTCCTGTGTTACATTTCATTGACTCCCATTTGGACAAACATTGGATTGGAGAGAAGGGGGAAAGTGTGCCAAATGGGCCGATCAAAAATCAATTTTTCAAAATCCATCTCATATATCATGATTTCCCTTCTCCATGTGTGTGTGCGTGTGTGTGCAAAAAAGAGAGAGAGGGAGAGAGATGAAAGGGGACAATACGAGTAATCAGTAGTCTGAATTGTCGGTCATTTCATGAACATCCTTACTCAACAACAACAAGTCGAAAACAATTGTATCGTATTAATAGATTTGCATTTAAAATTAGGTTGAGACCTGCAACTCCACACACACACGCACACACACAACTGCATTTAACTGTCACTCTGTTTTGACAATGAGTGGCTGATGGTGGTGGTGGTGTGTGTGTGTCAGCGTTGTTTGCATGTTAATTATATTGGTAATAATATGTTGCGAAGGACAATGTTGCAGTGAAAAAAGACGTCTTCTCTCTCCCCCTCTCTCTCGTGTGTGTGTGTGCATGTGTGCATTATCTTTGCGGCATCCCCTCTCTCACCCCTTATCAGACAGATGCAGATGTAGAGATGAAGAGAGGAAGATGAGATCTGTATGGAGGCGGAGATTGATTTACGGTGTCTCACCAGTCCATATCCTCCCTTAATAAGAGAGAGAGAGAGAGAGAGTGGTGTGTGTGTGTGTTGGAAATACCTCCCGCAGCCAACAAGGAAAAGGAGGCTCAAGATCAAGATATTGAAAGAACACAGGCACACACACAGATTAGGAGTAGGGAGACAGGGGGATGAGGGATGAAGATGAAATGATGTGGTGATATGGTGGGAAATATTCGTATTTGTTCTCTCTCTAGCTGTGTGTGTGTGTCTATCTCTCTCTGGCTGTTTGACAGATGAGGTTGAACACGAAATTGGACTGAAACGTGACTTCAACTTGTTGGAACAATTCAGTGGAATTCACCAACTTTTCATCTTCTCCCCCTTCATCTTCTTCATCTCTCATATCTCAATCTGTATTTATTGGTCCCCCACCACAGAAGGAAGGAGGAGAAACAATGGCAGATGTGTCTGTTTTTTATCTCACAAAAGAAGAGGAAAAAAGGATTGCATCACATAAAAATGGTCTGCCACTTTTGATCCAATTTCTCCATTTCATTTCGTTGAGAGGCAGACAGAGGAGCCATACTCGTTCGAGTTGTTCTGAAAAGAGGAGAAAATCCCGTCCTGTCCAACTCTGAAAAATTTTCTTGAAATCTCCACACACACTTCTCTCTCTCTCTCTCTCTCTCTCTCTCGAAAAGAGCAGTTGAGCTCTGCATCCTAATTATGATCCAATTAGCCAAACTGGAAATACGTAACGTACGACGACATTCAAAAGTACCCAGTCGGCACACTCAGCACAAGCCACAGGACAATGACAGTCCAAAATACAAAAGAGAGACGTCCACACACACACACACACCAGACAGAGAGAGAGGGTGAGAGAGAGACAGGGTGAGAAAATTAGGAGAAATTGAAATTGGGAGACACGCGTCCACTTCCTGACAAAAGGAATGTTAACTTTGATCCTTGCTGACCACTCTTCAATTTCGCGTGTGTGTGTAGAATTAGGATCCCCTCTGGGACAGTCAGTCATGTCCACACACAGACCACAGGCACACACTATTTCTTCCAGCCATTCCCATTCCCTCTTCTTCTTCTCCGTTGGAAATCAATGAGGATCATCATCATTTATACGCTTCATAAAAAAATCCCAATAAAATAGAGAGAGGAATAACGATCCAATCATTTATCATCAAATCGGCCTACTCTACTTGTCAAAAAAAATTCACCCTTCCTTCGGAATGTCCCTGCCTCTCTCTCTCTCTCCCTCATCAAAATTGACCGTCAAAGAAACTGACAAAAAAATTCAGGATTCCAAGACGACAAAGAAGGATCGCTCATTCTATTCTATTGCACTGCACTTGTCTCTTTTTCCGTCCTTCTCTGAACTTTTTATGACAGTCAGGTGCAAGACGGATTTTTTGTGCTGTGTGTGTGTCTGAGAGAGAGAGACTTGAAAGGAATTGCATCAAGCTTATACAACTGACACTTTTGAAGCACATGGTCTTTTGAATATAAAAAAATGGCGGAGTTAAATGCGGTCGAACTGTAAATATAACTTTCATTCGAGGACACATAATAAAAAATTAGCATTAATTTCTAGAGAGAGTGCAATGCATTCGCAGTGTAAGAAAAAAGAGGAGAAAAAAAGAACAATTATCTTGTAGTGACCACCATTAATATCTGACCCAGATAACAAGCAGATCGTTACGGACACCACTGTCCCCTCTCTCTCTCTTGTCCACTCCCATTGTTGTCCACCGTCTCCTCTCTCTTCCTCTTCCTTTCATGACAAATAATTATGATGAACGTCCATCTCCCGTGTGTGTTTGTGTGTGTGTTTTTGAATATTTTCCAAAAAAATTTTGTAAAATTTTGGATCCCACATTGGCTATTAAACACAGACAGAGGAGACAGAGGAGGATGTGGAGAGGTGGACTATGGCCATGACATTGCAAGAATCAAAAGAGAGGAGGAAAATAGAGGATGACAAAAGAGTGTGACTTTTTATGTTTTTTCTGTCCACTCTTGTCTTGTATGGACTTTTCAAGAGGAACATTCATTTGTCAATTTTTTTGTCACATGAGTCCATCCCCTCTCCTTACAAGCATGTGTGTGTGTAAGTGTGCGTGTGTGTGTTAAATTGTTTGGTGTGGCTCTCCTCACAATTTTTATTAAATTATTCAACGTCCATTTTAACCACACACACACGGCACAGACTGCAGTTGCAGTTAATGTAGGTTGTTAGTCCAAGTGTTTTGTGAAGGGACAAAAAAACATTTCATTTTTAAACCTTTTTTTTCTTCTCCTCTTCCTCCTCCATTTCTTCAAAAGGGAGATAATGGAAAAGGGATGAAACTTTCCTATTCATTTTCTCCACTCTTTGTCTCTCTTCTCTTCTCTTTGTTACTTGTGTGGATGTAACCCATTTCTCTTAGAGTCTGTCTATTTTTCTTGAGTAAATACACAAAGTCTCCACACAAAGCCCACAAATAACAAACACACTCTCACTTTCCTCCAATTCATATTCCATCTCTCTCTGCAAAATTGACAAGAGACAATCGAGCAAGTTATTCGCAATGTAATCCATGGACAATTGGAAGGTACATGTGTTCAACAACTGAAGTTACTTTCCTGACAATCAGTATTTAACAAACTCATAATAATAAACCTAAAGTCCTCACGACGCCTCACAATGAGAATGAGGAGGATGAGGTGCTACAGGCTAATTTTAAAAAAGGGAAATTATTAGCAAAGCACACAATAATGGCAAAAATGGCTTAAAAATAAAAGAGAGAGAAAGCAAACTATCTAATCTGTCAAAAATGAAACGGCCGAGTATGAAAGTTGAGGTTAAAAAACAATTTAACACCTTCTCATCATCGAGTAGAGTTATGGAGAATGACGGTGTGTCGTGGTACGCGTGTGTGTGTGTGGAACAGATTGGTTACGAATAAACTAATGAGTTTGAATTGCGTATTTTTTTCTGTTGGGATGGGGAGTGGGTCATCAGATAAGGCACTCTCATCCTCCTCTTATTTTACATTTCCTAAATTATTCTAATTGAGAAAAAAGACACTTTTTCTCCTCCACTTGGGAGGATGACAGGCGTGGGTGAGGATTCTTCTCATCTTTTTTTGGATATTCGTTTTAAACAGATTTTTTTGCACGTCCTCTCCTTCCTCACTGACGTTCGTCGCACGCACAAAAAAACACCCACACACACACACATGTGCATGTGTGTGTGTCAAAGGGACATTTAAAAAATTAAACGACTCGTAAAAATGATTGAAAATTTTTGTGTCTACTCGCATAGCCTGAAGCTGGAGAGTTGCATTATTTTCCCATTTTGCACAGTTTTGCATTGCACTGCAGTCTGAAGTGTACTGTAGTCAGTTTTGAAGGGGTAAAAAATTGACTAATTTTCTCCCCTTCAATTTTGAAGATAAGAGATTAAAATCTTAATTTAATAGTCTCTTAAGCAATGCAGTTCTTCCGGCTGAAATACTTTTTCATTTAATTATCGCATTAATTTCTTTGAGTGACTCCAGGGCACATTCCCTCTAATCGTAGTTTTCCCTGTGCGTGTGTGTGCGTTTGTCTGTGTGTGCGTCTGAGAATTAATTGTGCTCTTGAAATTTGAGGGGATTAAAAGACGCTCTGGAAAATCCTTTTTTTGACAGAGTCTCATTAGGAATGATTCACCCAAATAAGAATAATTAAGAGGGATTGACCCAGAGAGAGAGAGAGACGATCCATTTAAGGGTGTTTAATGTTTGATGTTATGTTTGTAACACCGCCCGATCTCCTCTTTGTTGTCTCTTCCTTAATTTGTACAGTTTAAACATGATTTGAGTAAAGATATGGAAGGAGAGAACACACACAAGGAGGGGGAGATAGGGATTGACATTAATACTATCGTTGAGTTGAAAATGGGATTGTCTGTTTAGTTTTGGTCGATTTGAAGGAATTTGTTTTAAAATAAGGAATAGAAACAGGAATTGAGTCAGGAGAGGAGAGAGAGAGATTAAGAGGAGTACATAATGGAGAGAAGAGGAGGAGGAGACAGAGGTAAAAAAACAAGAAGAATAAGAAGTTAAGACAAGACAGGCTGAAGCTTGCATCCCGTTATTATAATATTCAACCTACATTGTTGAGCCATGAGCAGGCAAGCAGGGAAGATTTTCATACCAGAGGAATTTACATTCTCTCCATCCCCGTTTTTTTCCCCTCATCTTCTCATTTCTCCGTTCAAACGTTTTTTCACATAAATATTTAAAAAAAATATTGCCAACTTCAAATCTCTCAATCTTCAATTTTCAGAAAAATCTGCCAAAATTTTCCCTTGACAGTGGAACAACTTTTGTCCTGCCGACAATGAATTAGTCATGAATTCTATGTTAATAGAGTGTTTAAACTTTGTCAATAATCGTTAAGTCAAGTGGTTTACCACTCCAATTATATTTGACTACTGCTAATTTTGAAAATAATAATTCAATGAAGAAACTTACAAGGTAGCGGCAAAGAAGCCGCGGAGGGACTCCATGGTCCATCATCGAAATGGTCACTTAATAATTTTATGAATTGATTTTGAAAATTTCTCCACTTGAAAATCCTACAAGATAACTACACAAATTTCACTCCAGCACAAAAACACGTCATGGATTCTTGGTGTAAAGTTGTTGCCAAAATTTTACAAATTCACTGAAAAGAACTGTGATTACTGGTGTGTGTGTGTGTCCGGAGGAGGAACAAGTGTTGATTTCCTGGTGTGAAATGAAGACACTGAAAAAAGTGTAATGTGTGTGTGAGATGAAGGAAGGAGAAAAAATTCTCTCTCTGATTGGAGTCTAATGGAGTTGACAGTCTTGTTGTGTGTGTGTGGTGTGTGTTAGTGAGTTGATGATGGTTGGGACGGGGAATGTTGACGCTCAGTTTGGTGGAGGTAAACTGTCGATGACCGTGACCGTGGACTTGGCTCCTTGTTCTTTTATTTTGTTGTGGTGTGTGTCTTTCCGCTGGGTCAGGCGTCGGATAGTTGTTCTCTCTCCTCTTCTCTCTCGTGTGTCTTCTTGCATGTGTAGAAATGATCCCTCACTCCTCGTCAGCTCAGAGGGATGAAAATCTCCTCTTCTCGCAATTCATCTGAACAGAGCACAAGGGAAGAGAGATGGAGAGGAGGCGAGGAGGAAAGGAGAAGATGAAGCCGAGAGGAGAAGATGGCAAGTGAGTAAAGGCTGACCTGGTAAATTCATGTGTAAAGGTATTGACCGAATGGCTTTCATTCCTCTCCCTCTGTCTTTTTACACACAATCATCTCTATATATTCTTCCTACTTGATTCACAACTTTTTTCTATTCCATTATTTTCTTCTACTACCACTCCAACTCCAACACACACACAACCAGTCGTTTTTTCTGTTATACTACCCTGCGGAGTCCCTATTCTATTCTATGTGTATGCTGCATCTCCAATGGAAAGGTGGGGGGGGGGGGNGGGAGGCTGGATAAAAATGATTTGCAAAAAAAATTTGACCTGGAGTTTGCAAGCAAACAAGAAAACTACATAACTACAGAACTTTGATAACCTTTTGGAACGGAAATTTTACCGAGCGGCGTCGAAGTTAAATTAATGTTTACCATTGTTTACCTCCCGATTTCGATTTTACATTTGAGAGGAAAACTTTTGAGCCCACAATTTTGAACAGAATTAAAAGCGTAATGTTTTAAATGTATTTTTCGAAAGTCCCATTGGCAGAGTGGGGTTGGATAAAATGATTTTCAAAAAATTTAATTTTGATCTGGAAAAGAAATATAAATAAACTACGGAACTTTGACATCCTCTTAGAATTTTACTAAGCGGCGTCCAAGTAAAACAAAATTTAATGCCATTCTCCATCCCCCACTATGGATTTTACATTCACTCGGCAAACAATTTACCTCAAAATTTTTGCACACAATTAAAAGTGAAAAACCTTCCTGTATATAATTCATCTCAACTACCATTGGCGTAGGGATTGTGTACTCATGAAATAATTGGGGATAATTGGACATGCTACACCTTCCATCCTTGCCAAATGAACCGTTTTCTTGTTGAATCAAAGCTCATCGATGAAATTGAAGGGGGAATTAAATCTGATTGGAATTTTTGAGTGTACTGTCTATCCTTTTCTTGAGTGTGTTGTTATTGTATCACCTTCCACACACACGCACACACCATCGATATCGATACTTGAGCTCTTGTAAATTTGATGAATGAATTTGTGAGTGGAATTTTTGGTGCGTCATTGTACAGTACAGACAGTGTGTATTTTACTGTACAGTGAGTGTTGTGTGTTTTAATATTTAGGATGATGCTATGATACGAGATGAAGATGAGGGTAACTTGTTGGATGATACTACGTTCTCAGAAAAAAATGTGGCTTTAATAGAGAATATTAATTTATAATTGAAGCAGGGAGAGCAAGATCAACAGGTTACTACCGCCTTCGTCAGTCTTTCTTCCCTGTTTTTCTTCGCCTATTCAATTGTACACAAAATTATGAGAAGAGCGGTTTATCATCCATTTAAATTTGATATTTATTCCCAACAGAGATGAGCCCATTGTTTCTTCTTTCCTGCTCTGCAAATCTACTGCAAATCTTGGGATTCTCGAGTCGAGTGTCGTTTGGTGGGTGCTCAACAGTCCAACAGCTTGTCAGTCTACCTGAGTACAAATCTGTTAGAGATGTAGATTAAACGGACTCGTCAAACTCACTACACATGTTCTCTGCTCTACAGACACACGATGTTGTGTCTCCACACACACACACACAACACAGCAAAAAGAGAGAGACAGAGAGAGAGAACAATATTTGTCTTGTCATTAAACTTTGTGTACAATAATTTCCCTCGTTTTAATTAATTACCAATTTTTTTGCCAAACAACCCATTGTGTTTTATTACCGTCCAAACACACACACACACACAAACGAATTAAATTAATCGTGTGTGTGGATTTCCCGATAATTAATTGCACTCAACTCATCCTTGTCGTATTAAGCGTGTGTGTGATCTGGTAGCCATGGTCAGAGGAAGAGGAGGATGTCATATAATTTATTGGGGGATTGAGGAGGGGGGATCAAGTCAAGTGTGTAGAATATTTAGTGTGGACAATTATTTTGCATTAATTTTCATTGCGAATAATTTGCATAAAACATCATCTCGTAGTACTACACAGTATGTACTATGTTGAGTGTACAAGGTGTAAAAGTACGCAGGGAAAATAATTACACGCACTCTCCTGTCCCTCTCCCTCTCTTTCTGTGTGTGTGTGTGAGTGTCTGGGGAGAGGAATGAATAATTTTGTAGTTTACGAGGGCCTGTCAGAAGGAGCTTCTTGAATTTGACAAGACTTTTTGACTTTTGTCCCCCATTTTTGTAATTGCTCCCACATTTACTCTTTCTCTCTTGTCTGGATTTTTGGTATATCCGATTATTTACGATCTCTCTCTCTCTCCCTCTCTGACACACACACATTTGGGTAATGATGAGTAATTATTTTCACAAGTGTGCACTGTCTCATCGATCATGAGAGGAGAATCGTAAATCAACAACGGGAAAAAATTGAAATCAAATGGAGTCAGTAGTTGAGATTTTGAGAGGGTCATAAAAATTAGACACACAGGTACAAGAGTGTGTGTGTGGTGCATTCGTAAGAGGAAAGAGATCTGTATCATCCATATCAATATTCAGGATTTTTAACTTGTGGCACATAATAATAATCCTCATAAGTAATGAACAAAGATTTTTAATTAACTTTCAGCATTTAACTTAATTTCTTGACCCGATTCTAGCCTTCACTTCTCTGCCGATTGTTTAAAAATCGGCAAATCACGTGGACGTGGAAAAAATAATTTCTTTACTTTTCTTTCGAATAAAAATAAATGAGACTCTTTGACGGTAATTGAAACCAATTTGACCAATTTTGTTGAACAAAAAATTGGTTCGAAATGATGGCTTTCTCTTTAATTTAAAACTTTCCTACTGACTACAACACACACACACACACTCTCTCTCTCTAGTATTTCGTTCTCGAGATCATGAAGAGAAAATGTTGTGGAAAACCACGGGATTTTTTAAAAACGTTTTGCAAGAATAAAAATTTACCTGGTCGGATTGGTTCTTTGGATCGAAGAGAGGGAGTCACATCCTGCAAAAGGAAAAATTTGCACGTGTTCCAATTGGCACATTCCGCATGCAGAAATGTACACTGTACAAGTGTGTGTGTGTTTGGGGATGGAAGAAAAGAGGTGTGTAAAAATTGACTTTAGAGTCCATCTTAACCAGAATTATGTATGTCCACTTGACAATTATGTTGGGAGTTAAGATGGAGTTGAATGGAGGATGTAAGTTCAATTGAGGAGGAGGAAAAAAAGTATGTATCGGCTAATTGTGAAAAAGGTTTAAAGAGAGCATAAAGATAATAATTGAGATTGGGGGGTTGTAATATTCATAAATATTTTTGAACAAGATATTCCTCTCAACTCTTCTTCTTCTTAAGAAGAATTCTTCTTGGGTCCAATTGTGTGAAAAGACGTTGTACAAACAAATGAAATTGTTTTCTCTGTCTCTTTTTTTAACTGTGTTCTTAATAGTCCTCCTCCTTTCTCTCGTCAAGATACAAGTTGTAGTCTAGTCTATAAGTCAGGGCCGTTTAGGAGTACAGCTAATAACTCTGCGGAGGGGATTTGGGTTAATCAAATGATGTTTTTCAAGTCTTCAAGCCACACACACACACACACACACACACTAATGTCTCAAACTGTACTGTCTACTGTTCTAAACTCCCATTTTACCAGATTTGGCTGATCAAATTAGATAAATCTTGTGTGTGCGTGTGAGTGTGTGTGTGTCTGTGTGAGGAGGGAGAGTAATTTAAATCACTTTAACATATTTTCTCTTTCCCTTCAACTTTCCGCAGTCAAAATGTCACTAACCCTTCCGTCCTTGTCGAAAGTACTTGAATGAAAACATCAAAAAAAGATGATTTTTGTAGAGAGAGGAGAGAGTAAAGAGTTTTTTCTTAAAATTCCCGTTTTGGAAAAATTTGTGTCGACAACGAAAGTAACTTTCGTCCTTTGCAACAAAGAATCATTTAACTCTCCATTCTTTTACAATTTTTGATTGGGATGAAAATGGAGGAAAAATCCTATAGAAATCCCATAAGATCGAGATGTAAGGTCAAAGTGCGAATTTACCTTTTTTAAATTTAGAAAGTAAAGGACATGTGCAAATTTTTCACGACATTCCGCATGTATTTTGCAAAAGTAGGGGAAAGTAGAAATGTTCGGTAATTTGATCCGTGTAAATATGGAGATTTTGGCTATTTTTCAACTACACTAAAAAAGTGAACATGACAATTGACCCTATGTAGGATGTTCGAACACACACACACATGGAGAGAGAGGGTGTTTGAAGTTGTAATTTTTGATTTTACACAGGA